>JAKVIS010002474.1:0-22639 GCA_033119425.1 Bufotes viridis | reverse complement strand
TTAGTGATCATGGTATCTCCGCCGGGCCAGGTATGAGTTGTAGAGCCACTGACCTGCGGGCGCCTTGGAAGCAGCCCGGCTCAATTGGGGAGATGGTTTGAAAGGCGGAGCCTGAAAAGAAGACAAAAAAAAAAAAAGGGTCTGTAGGGCCAAACATGTACACCTTTGGTATGGAGCCAGGGAAGTCGATTAGGGCCCGTTCTTTTCCCGGGTGGGCCCCCAAGCCTCAGAAACCACAGCCTCGACACTCAACTCTAAGGACTTCCAAGATGCACAGCATCAGCAGCCAGCCCAGAAATTTGCATGTGGGTGGGGGTGGGCGGTGGCTGAGTAGCAGAGGCAGGCGCACGCACGCAAACAGCTGCATGCATTCAGCTAGGGGAGAGGCTCAATAGTGCACGCAAACTCCCTATAGCCGAGCCATCCTCCCTCCACCCCTCGGTTAAAGCTGAGCGGGCTTTGGAGAAGAGCATTGGGTCTCGCTGTTTGTTCCCACAAGGGGGAGACAAAGGCTGCATAGGCTCCTGGATATGCTGTGCAAGTGAGCATCGGATTTGGGATGCTACTGTATGCCTGAGGAGGAAGAAGAGTCCGTTTATTGAGATATGTGAACAAAATACATAGCATTTGGTGAGGGGAAAAAGAAAAAAAAAGACAAGAGCATTTATTCCCAATCAGTCGTCATAACAAACAAACATTATGCTGCACCGCACAGCGCAGGCTGGAGCACAGTACAATATAATACTACAAGTATTACATTACTGATCACAATAATACGACACACAGACAAAAAGTATCAAGCACTGTTATTAACCAGAGAAAATCAGGGGAAAGCGCGAACGCAGTCCCCACTACCACAAATTATGCAGTCGAAGTTTCCGCATTTGGGGAAATCGCAGGGGTCAGCACACCCGGGAGTGCAATGGATGGAGCCTCACCCTGGGGAGAACCACCTTAGTGATCATGGTATCTCCCCTGCCAGGTAAGTATGAGCTAGCAGAGCCACCACCCGCGGGCGCCTTGGAAGCAGCCCGGCTCAATTGGGGAGATGGTTTGAAAGGCGGAGCCTGAAAAGAAGACAAAAAAAAAAAAAAGGGTCTGTAGGGCCAAACATGTACACCTTTGGTATGGAGCCAGGGAAGTCGATTAGGGCCCGTTCTTTTCCCGGGTGGGCCTCAAGCCTCAGAAACCACAGCCTCGACACCTCAACTCTAAGGACTTCCAAGATGCACAGCATCAGCAGCCAGCCCAGAAATTTGCATGTGGGTGGGGGTGGGCGGTGGCTGAGTAGCAGAGGCAGGCGCACGCACGCAAACAGCTGCATGCATTCAGCTAGGGAGAGGCTCAATAGTGCACGCAAACTCCCTATAGCCGAGCCATCCTCCCTCCACCCCTCGGTTAAAGCTGAGCGGGCTTTGGAGAAGAGCATTGGGTCTCGCTGTTTGTTCCCACAAGGGGGAGACAAAGGCTGCATAGGCTCCTGGATATGCTGCAGCAAGTGAGCATCGGATTTGGGATGCTACTGTATGCCTGAGGAGGAAGAAGAGTCCGTTTATTGAGATATGTGAACAAAATACATAGCATTTGGTGAGGGGAAAAAAGAAAAAAAAAGACAAGAGCATTTATTCCCAATCAGTCGTCATAACAAACAAACATTATGCTGCACCGCACAGCGCAGGCTGGAGCACAGTACAATATAATACTACAAGTATTACATTACTGATCACAACAATACGACACACAGACAAAAAGTATCAAGCACTGTTATTAACCAGAGAAAATCAGGGAAAGCGCGAACGCAGTCCCCACTACCACAAATTATGCAGTCCGCAGTTTCCTCGCATTTGGGGAAATCGCAGAGCCAGCACACCCGGAGTGCAATGGACGAGCCTCATGTACACCTTGGTATGGAGCCAGGGGAAGTCGATTAGGGCCCGTTCTTTTCCCGGGTGGGCCCCCAAGCCTCAGAAACCACAGCCTCGACACCTCAACTTCTAAGGACTTCCAAGATGCACAGCATCAGCAGCCAGCCCAGAAATTTGCATGTGGGTGGGGTGGGCGGTGGCTGAGTAGCAGAGGCAGGCGCACGCACGCAAACAGCTGCATGCATTCAGCTAGGGGAGAGGCTCAATAGTGCACGCAAACTCCCTATAGCCGAGCCATCCTCCTCCACCCCTCGGTTAAAGCTGAGCGGGCTTTGGAGAAGAGCATTGGGTCTCGCTGTTTGTTCCCACAAGGGGGAGACAAAGGCTGCATAGGCTCCTGGATATGCTGTGCAAGTGAGCATCGGATTTGGGATGCTACTGTATGCCTGAGGAGGAAGAAGAGTCCGTTTATTGAGATATGTGAACAAAATACATAGCATTTGGTGAGGGGAAAAAAGAAAAAAAAAAAGACAAGAGCATTTATTCCCAATCAGTCGTCATAACAAACAAACATTATGCTGCACCGCACAGCGCAGGCTGGAGCACAGTACAATATAATACTACAAGTATTACATTACTGATCACAATAATACGACACACAGACAAAAAGTATCAAGCACTGTTATTAACCAGAGAAAATCAGGGGAAAGCGCGAACGCAGTCCCCCACTACCACAAATTATGCAGTCGAAGTTTCCCGCATTTGGGGAAATCGCAGGGGTCAGCACACCCGGAGTGCAATGGATGAGCCTCACCCTGGGAGAACCACCTTAGTGATCATGGTATCTCCCCTGCCAGGTAAGTATGAGTTGTAGAGCCACCACCGGCGGGCGCCCCTTGGAAGCAGCCCGGCTCAATTGGGGAGATGGTTTGAAAGGCTGGAGCCTGAAAAGAAGACAAAAAAAAAAAAGGGGTCTGTAGGGCCAAACATGTACACCTTTGGTATGGAGCCAGGGAAGTCGATTAGGGCCCGTTCTTTTCCCGGGTGGGCCCCCAAGCCTCAGAAACCACAGCCTCGACACCTCAACTCTAAGGGACTTCCAAGATGCACAGCATCAGCAGCCAGCCCAGAAATTTGCATGTGGGTGGGGTGGGCGGTGGCTGAGTAGCAGAGGCAGGCGCACGCACGCAAACAGCTGCATGCATTCAGCTAGGGGAGAGGCTCAATAGTGCACGCAAACTCCCTATAGCCGAGCCATCCTCCCCTCCACCCCTCGGTTAAAGCTGAGCGGGCTTTGGAGAAGAGCATTGGGTCTCGCTGTTTGTTCCCACAAGGGGGAGACAAAGGCTGCATAGGCTCCTGGATATGCTGTGCAAGTGAGCATCGGATTTGGGATGCTACTGTATGCCTGAGGAGGAAGAAGAGTCCGTTTATTGAGATATGTGAACAAAATACATAGCATTTGGTGAGGGGAAAAAGAAAAAAAAAGACAAGAGCATTTATTCCCAATCAGTCGTCATAACAAACAAACATTATGCTGCACCGCACAGCGCAGGCTGGAGCACAGTACAATATAATACTACAAGTATTACATTACTGATCACAATAATACGACACACAGACAAAAAGTATCAAGCACTGTTATTAACCAGAGAAAATCAGGGGAAAGCGCGAACGCAGTCCCCCACTACCACAAATTATGCAGTCGAAGTTTCCCGCATTTGGGGAAATCGCAGGGGGTCAGCACACCCGGAGTGCAATGGATGAGCCCTCACCCTGGGAGAAATCCACCTTAGTGATCATGGTATCTCCTGCCAGGTAAGTATGAGTTGTAGAGCCACCTGCCCGGCGGGCCCTTGGAAGCAGCCCGGCTCAATTGGGGAGATGGTTTGAAAGGCGGAGCCTGAAAAGAAGACAAAAAAAAAAAAAAGGGGTCTGTAGGGCCAAACATGTACACCTTTGGTATGGAGCCAGGGGAAGTCGATTAGGGCCCGTTCTTTTCCGGGTGGGCCCCTGCCTCAGAAACCACAGCCTCGACACCTCAACTCTAAGGACTTCCAAGATGCACAGCATCAGCAGCCAGCCCAGAAATTTGCATGTGGGTGGGGGTGGGCGGTGGCTGAGTAGCAGAGGCAGGCGCACGCACGCAAACAGCTGCATGCATTCAGCTAGGGGGAGAGGCTCAATAGTGCACGCAAACTCCCTATAGCCGCAAGCCATCCTCCCCTCCACCCCTCGGTTAAAGCTGAGCGGGCTTTGGAGAAGAGCATTGGGTCTCGCTGTTTGTTCCCTACAAGGGGGAGACAAAGGCTGCATAGGCTCCTGGATATGCTGTGCAAGTGAGCATCGGATTTGGGATGCTACTGTATGCCTGAGGAGGAAGAAGAGTCCGTTTATTGAGATATGTGAACAAAATACATAGCATTTGGTGAGGGGAAAAAGAAAAAAAAAGACAAGAGCATTTATTCCCAATCAGTCGTCATAACAAACAAACATTATGCTGCACCGCACAGCGCAGGCTGAGCACAGTACAATATAATACTACAAGTATTACATTACTGATCACAATAATACGACACACAGACAAAAAGTATCAAGCACTGTTATTAACCAGAGAAAATCAGGGAAAGCGCGAACGCAGTCCCCCACTACCACAAATTATGCAGTCGAAGTTTCCCGCATTTGGGGAAATCGCAGGGTCAGCACACCCGGAGTGCAATGGATGAGCCTCACCCTGGGAGAACCACCTTAGTGATCATGGTATCTCCCCTGCCAGGTAAGTATGAGTTGTAGAGCCACTGCCCGGCGGGCGCCCTTGAAGCAGCCCGGCTCAATTGGGAGATGGTTTGAAAGGCGGAGCCTGAAAAGAAGACAAAAAAAAAAAAAAAAGGGTCTGTAGGGCCAAACATGTACACCTTTGGTATGGAGCCAGGGAAGTCGATTAGGGCCCGTTCTTTTCCCGGGTGGGCCCTCAAGCCTCAGAAACCACAGCCTCGACACCTCAACTCTAAGGACTTCCAAGATGCACAGCATCAGCAGCCAGCCCAGAAATTTGCATGTGGGTGGGGGTGGGCGGTGGCTGAGTAGCAGAGGCAGGCGCACGCACGCAAACAGCTGCATGCATTCAGCTAGGGGAGAGGCTCAATAGTGCACGCAAACTCCCTATAGCCGAGCCATCCTCCCTCCACCCCTCGGTTAAAGCTGAGCGGGCTTTGGAGAAGAGCATTGGGTCTCGCTGTTTGTTCCCACAAGGGGGAGACAAAGGCTGCATAGGCTCCTGGATATGCTGTGCAAGTGAGCATCGGATTTGGGATGCTACTGTATGCCTGAGGAGGAAGAAGAGTCCGTTTATTGAGATATGTGAACAAAATACATAGCATTTGGTGAGGGGAAAAAAGAAAAAAAAAAAGACAAGAGCATTTATTCCCAATCAGTCGTCATAACAAACAAACATTATGCTGCACCGCACAGCGCAGGCTGGAGCACAGTACAATATAATACTACAAGTATTAGCATTACTGATCACAACAGTACGACACACGGACAAAAAGTATCAAGCACTGCTATTAACCAGAGAAAATCAGGGAAAGCGTAACGCAGTCCCCACTACCACAAATTATGCAGTCGAAGCCCCGTATTTGGGAAATCGCAGGGGTCAGCACACCCGGGAGTGCAATGGATGAGCCTCACCCTGGGAGAACCACCTAGTGATCATGGTATCTCCTGCCAGGTAAGTATGAGTTGTAGAGCCACTCGACCGCGGGCGCCCTTGGAAGCAGCCCGGCTCAATTGGGGAGATGGTTTGAAAGGCGGAGCCTGAAAGAAGACAAAAAAAAAAAAAGGGGTCTGTAGGGCCAAACATGTACACTCTTGGTATGGAGCCAGGGAAGTCGATTAGGGCCCGTTTCTTTCTCGGTGGGCCCCCAAGCCTCAGAAACCACAGCCTCGACACCTCAACTCTAAGTGACTTCCAAGATGCACAGCATCAGCAGCCAGCCCAGAAATTTGCATGTGGGTGGGGGTGGGCGGTGGCTGAGTAGCAGAGGCAGGCGCACGCACGCAAACAGCTGCATGCATTCAGCTAGGGGGGAGAGGCTCAATAGTGCACGCAAACTCCCTATAGCCGAGCCATCCTCCCCTCCACCCCCTCGGTTAAAGCTGAGCGGGCTTTGGAGAAGAGCATTGGGTCTCGCTGTTTGTTCCCACAAGGGGGAGACAAAGGCTGCATAGGCTCCTGGATATGCTGTGCAAGTGAGCATCGGATTTGGGATGCTACTGTATGCCTGAGGAGGAAGAAGAGTCCGTTTATTGAGATATGTGAACAAAATACATAGCATTTGGTGAGGGGAAAAAGAAAAAAAAAAGACAAGAGCATTTATTCCCAATCAGTCGTCATAACAAACAAACATTATGCTGCACCGCACAGCGCAGGCTGGAGCACAGCACAATATAATACTACAAGTATTACATTACTGATCACACACACGACGCACGGACAAAAAAGTATCAAGCACTGTTATTAACCAGAGAAAATCAGGGAAAGCGCGAACGCAGTCCCCCACTACCACAAATTATGCAGTCGAGTTTCCCGCATTTGGGGAAATCGCAGGGGTCAGCACACCCGGAGTGCAATGGATGAGCCTCACCCTGGGAGAACCACCTTAGTGATCATGGTATCTCCCTGCCAGGTAAGTATGAGTTGTAGAGCCACTCAGCCCGGCGGGCGCCCCTTGGAAGCAGCCCGGCTCAATTGGGGAGATGGTTTGAAAGGCGGAGCCTGAAAAGAAGACAAAAAAAAAAAAAAAGGGGTCTGTAGGGCCAAACATGTACACCTTGGTATGGAGCCAGGGAAGTCGATTAGGGCCCGTTCTTTTCCCGGGTGGGCCCCCAAGCCTCAGAAACCACAGCCTCGACACCTCAACTCTAAGGACTTCCAAGATGCACAGCATCAGCAGCCAGCCCAGAAATTTGCATGTGGGTGGGGGTGGGCGGTGGCTGAGTAGCAGAGGCAGGCGCACGCACGCAAACAGCTGCATGCATTCAGCTAGGGGAGAGGCTCAATAGTGCACGCAAACTCCCTATAGCCGAGCCATCCTCCCCTCCACCCCTCGGTTAAAGCTGAGCGGGCTTTGGAGAAGAGCATTGGGTCTCGCTGTTTGTTCCCACAAGGGGGAGACAAAGGCTGCATAGGCTCCTGGATATGCTGTGCAAGTGAGCATCGGATTTGGGATGCTACTGTATGCCTGAGGAGGAAGAAGAGTCCGTTTATTGAGATATGTGAACAAAATACATAGCATTTGGTGAGGGGGAAAAAGAAAAAAAAAAAGACAAGAGCATTTATTCCCAATCAGTCAGTCATAACAAACAAACATTATGCTGCACCGCACAGCGCAGGCTGGAGCACAGCACAATATAATACTACAAGTATTACATTACTGATCACAATAATACGACGCACGGACAAAAAGTATCAAGCACTGTTATTAACCAGAGAAAATCAGGGAAAGCGCGAACGCAGTCCCCCACTACCACAAATTATGCAGTCGAGTTTCCCGCATTTGGGGAAATCGCAGGGTCAGCACACCCGAGTGCAATGGATGAGCCTCACCCTGGGAGAACCACCTTAGTGATCATGGTATCTCCCCTGCCAGGTAAGTATGAGTTGTAGAGCCACTGCCCGGCGGGCGCCCTTGAAGCAGCCCGGCTCAATTGGGGAGATGGTTTGAAAGGCGGAGCCTGAAAAGAAGACAAAAAAAAAAAAAAGGGGTCTGTAGGGCCAAACATGTACACCTTTGGTATGGAGCCAGGGGAAGTCGATTAGGGCCCGTTCTTTCCCGGGTGGGCCCCTAAGCCTCAGAAACCACAGCCTCGACACCTCAACTCTAAGGACTTCCAAGATGCACAGCATCAGCAGCCAGCCCAGAAATTTGCATGTGGGTGGGGGTGGGCGGTGGCTGAGTAGCAGAGGCAGGCGCACGCACGCAAACAGCTGCATGCATTCAGCTAGGGGGAGAGGCTCAATAGTGCACGCAAACTCCCTATAGCCGAGCCATCCTCCCTCCACCCCTCGGTTAAAGCTGAGCGGGCTTTGGAGAAGAGCATTGGGTCTCGCTGTTTGTTCCCACAAGGGGGAGACAAAGGCTGCATAGGCTCCTGGATATGCTGTGCAAGTGAGCATCGGATTTGGGATGCTACTGTATGCCTGAGGAGGAAGAAGAGTCCGTTTATTGAGATATGTGAACAAAATACATAGCATTTGGTGAGGGGGAAAAAGAAAAAAAAAAAAGACAAGAGCATTTATTCCCAATCAGTCGTCATAACAAACAAACATTATGCTGCACCGCACAGCGCAGGCTGAGCACAGCACAATATAATACTACAAGTATTACATTACTGATCACAATAATACGACGCACGGACAAAAAGTATCAAGCACTGTTATTAACCAGAGAAAATCAGGGAAAGCGCGAACGCAGTCCCCCACTACCACAAATTATGCAGTCGAAGCTTCCCGCATTTGGGGAAATCGCAGGGGTCAGCACACCCGGAGTGCAATGGATGAGCCTCACCCTGGGAGAACCACCTTAGTGATCATGGTATCTCCCCTGCCAGGTAAGTATGAGTTGTAGAGCCACTGCCCGGCGGGCGCCCCTTGGAAGCAGCCCGGCTCAATTGGGGAGATGGTTTGAAAGGCGGAGCCTGAAAAGAAGACAAAAAAAAAAAAAAGGGGTCTGTAGGGCCAAACATGTACACCTTTGGTATGGAGCCAGGGGAAGTCGATTAGGGCCCGTTCTTTTCCCGGGTGGGCCCCTAAGCCTCAGAAACCACAGCCTCGACACCTCAACTCTAAGGACTTCCAAGATGCACAGCATCAGCAGCCAGCCCAGAAATTTGCATGTGGGTGGGGGTGGGCGGTGGCTGAGTAGCAGAGGCAGGCGCACGCACGCAAACAGCTGCATGCATTCAGCTAGGGGGGAGAGGCTCAATAGTGCACGCAAACTCCCTATAGCCGAGCCATCCTCCCCTCCACCCCCTCGGTTAAAGCTGAGCGGGCTTTGGAGAAGAGCATTGTCTCGCTGTTTGTTCCCACAAGGGGGAGACAAAGGCTGCATAGGCTCCTGGATATGCTGTGCAAGTGAGCATCGGATTTGGGATGCTACTGTATGCCTGAGGAGGAAGAAGAGTCCGTTTATTGAGATATGTGAACAAAATACATAGCATTTGGTGAGGGGGAAAAAGAAAAAAAAAGACAAGAGCATTTATTCCCAATCAGTCGTCATAACAAACAAACATTATGCTGCACCGCACAGCGCAGGCTGGAGCACAGCACAATATAATACTACAAGTATTACATTACTGATCACAATAATACGACGCACGGACAAAAAAGTATCAAGCACTGTTATTAACCAGAGAAAATCAGGGAAAGCGCGAACGCAGTCCCCCACTACCACAAATTATGCAGTCGAGTTTCCCGCATTTGGGGAAATCGCAGGGGTCAGCACACCCGAGTGCAATGGATGAGCCTCACCCTGGGAGAACCACCTTAGTGATCATGGTATCTCCCTGCCAGGTAAGTATGAGTTGTAGAGCCACTCACCCGGCGGGCGCCCTTGAAGCAGCCCGGCTCAATTGGGGAGATGGTTTGAAAGGCGGAGCCTGAAAAGAAGACAAAAAAAAAAAAAAAAAGGGGTCTGTAGGGCCAAACATGTACACCTTTGGTATGGAGCCAGGGGAAGTCGATTAGGGCCCGTTCTTTTCCGGGTGGGCCCCTAAGCTCAGAAACCACAGCCTCGACACCTCAACTCTAAGGACTTCCAAGATGCACAGCATCAGCAGCCAGCCCAGAAATTTGCATGTGGGTGGGGGTGGGCGGTGGCTGAGTAGCAGAGGCAGGCGCACGCACGCAAACAGCTGCATGCATTCAGCTAGGGGGAGAGGCTCAATAGTGCACGCAAACTCCCTATAGCCGAGCCATCCTCCCTCCACCCTCGGTTAAAGCTGAGCGGGCTTTGGAGAAGAGCATTGGTCTCGCTGTTTGTTCCCCACAAGGGGGAGACAAAGGCTGCATAGGCTCCTGGATATGCTGTGCAAGTGAGCATCGGATTTGGGATGCTACTGTATGCCTGAGGAGGAAGAAGAGTCCGTTTATTGAGATATGTGAACAAAATACATAGCATTTGGTGAGGGGAAAAAGAAAAAAAAAGACAAGAGCATTTATTCCCAATCAGTCGTCATAACAAACAAACATTATGCTGCACCGCACAGCGCAGGCTGGAGCACAGCACAATATAATACTACAAGTATTACATTACTGATCACAATAATACGACGCACGGACAAAAAAGTATCAAGCACTGTTATTAACCAGAGAAAATCAGGGAAAGCGCGAACGCAGTCCCCCACTACCACAAATTATGCAGTCGAGTTTCCGCATTTGGGGAAATCGCAGGGGTCAGCACACCCGGAGTGCAATGGATGAGCCTCACCCTGGGAGAACCACCTTAGTGATCATGGTATCTCCCTGCCAGGTAAGTATGAGTTGTAGAGCCACCGCCCGGCGGGCGCCCCTTGGAAGCAGCCCGGCTCAATTGGGGAGATGGTTTGAAAGGCGGAGCCTGAAAAGAAGACAAAAAAAAAAAAAAGGGGTCTGTAGGGCCAAACATGTACACCTTTGGTATGGAGCCAGGGGAAGTCGATTAGGGCCCGTTTCTTTCCCGGGTGGGCCCCCAAGCCTCAGAAACCACAGCCTCGACACCTCAACTCTAAGGGACTTCCAAGATGCACAGCATCAGCAGCCAGCCCAGAAATTTGCATGTGGGTGGGGGTGGGCGGTGGCTGAGTAGCAGAGGCAGGCGCACGCACGCAAACAGCTGCATGCATTCAGCTAGGGGAGAGGCTCAATAGTGCACGCAAACTCCCTATAGCCGAGCCATCTCTCCTCCACCCTCGGTTAAAGCTGAGCGGGCTTTGGAGAAGAGCATTGGGTCTCGCTGTTTGTTCCCACAAGGGGGAGACAAAGGCTGCATAGGCTCCTGGATATGCTGTGCAAGTGAGCATCGGATTTGGGATGCTACTGTATGCCTGGAGGAGGAAGAAGAGTCCGTTTATTGAGATATGTGAACAAAATACATAGCATTTGGTGAGGGGGAAAAAGAAAAAAAGACAAGAGCATTTATTCCCAATCAGTCGTCATAACAAACAAACATTATGCTGCACCGCACAGCGCAGGCTGGAGCACAGCACAATATAATACTACAAGTATTACATTACTGATCACAATAATACGACGCACGGACAAAAAGTATCAAGCACTGTTATTAACCAGAGAAAATCAGGGAAAGCGCGAACGCAGTCCCCACTACCACAAATTATGCAGTCGAGTTTCCCGCATTTGGGGAAATCGCAGGGGTCAGCACACCCGGAGTGCAATGGATGAGCCTCACCCTGGGAGAACCACCTTAGTGATCATGGTATCTCCCCTGCCAGGTAAGTATGAGTTGTAGAGCCACTACCCGGCGGGCGCCCTTGGAAGCAGCCCGGCTCAATTGGGGAGATGGTTTGAAAGGCGGAGCCTGAAAAGAAGACAAAAAAAAAAAAGGGGTCTGTAGGGCCAAACATGTACACCTTTGGTATGGAGCCAGGGAAGTCGATTAGGGCCCGTTCTCTTTCCGGGTGGGCCCCCAAGCCTCAGAAACCACAGCCTCGACACACTCTCAACTCTAAGGACTTCCAAGATGCACAGCATCAGCAGCCAGCCCAGAAATTTGCATGTGGGTGGGGGTGGGCGGTGCTGAGTAGCAGAGGCAGGCGCACGCACGCAAACAGCTGCATGCATTCAGCTAGGGAGAGGCTCAATAGTGCACGCAAACTCCCTATAGCCGAGCCATCCTCCCCTCCACCCCCTCGGTTAAAGCTGAGCGGGCTTTGGAGAAGAGCATTGGGTCTCGCTGTTTGTTCCCACAAGGGGGAGACAAAGGCTGCATAGGCTCCTGGATATGCTGTGCAAGTGAGCATCGGATTTGGGATGCTACCGTATGCCTGAGGAGGAAGAAGAGTCCGTTTATTGAGATATGTGAACAAAATACATAGCATTTGGTGAGGGGAAAAAGAAAAAAAGACAAGAGCATTTATTCCCAATCAGTCGTCATAACAAACAAACATTATGCTGCACCGCACGAGCGCAGGCTGGAGCACAGCACAATATAATACTACAAGTATTACATTACTGATCACAATAATACGACAGACAGACAAAAGTATCAAGCACTGTTATTAACCAGAGAAAATCAGGGAAAGCGCAACGCAGTCCCTCACTACCACAAATTATGCAGTCGAGTTTCCCGCATTTGGGGAAATCGCAGGGGTCAGCACACCCGGAGTGCAATGGATGAGCTCTACCCTGGGAGAACCACCTTAGTGATCATGGGTACCTCCCTGCCAGGTAAGTATGAGTTGTAGAGCTACTGATCCGGGCGGGCGCCTGGAAGCAGCCCGGCTCACTTGGGGAGATGGTTTGAAAGGCGGAGCCTGAAAAGAAGACAAAAAAAAAAAAGGGGTCTGTAGGGCCAAACATGTACACCTCTGGTATGGAGCCAGGGAAGTCGATTAGGGCCTGCTTCTTTCCTCGGGCGCCCCAAGCCTCGTGAAACCACAGCCTCGACACTCTAACTCTAAGCGGACTCCATAGAGCACTGCATCACAGCCAGCCCAGAAATTCCAGCATGCGGGGCGGGGCAGGGCGGCATGAGCAGAGCGAACAGCCGGCATTTATGCTAGAGGCAACACATCTGGCTGCACGAGTCCTCAATAGTACGAATTCCTGAGCCATTCTCTCTCTCCTCCGCCACCCCCTGGTTAAAGCCGTGGCTTTGGAGAAGCTGGTTATTAGCCCGCTGCTTGCCTCACATGCGGAGCATTAAAGGCCGCAGAGGCCTCGGATATGCTGCGCAGCGAGCATCGGGATTTGGGCACAGCCAGCTGCAGGGCCTGAGTGAGGAAGAAGAGCCTCGCTGATTATATTATGTGAAACAAATACATAAAGCATTTGACACAGAGGGGGAAAAAGAAAAAAAGACAAGAGCATATTTATTCCCAATCAGTCAAAGCCATAACAAACAAACATTATGCTGTATCAGACAGCAGGCTGAGCATAGCACTGGCTATAATACATACAGGTATTACATTACTGATCATAATAATACGACGCATTGGACAAAGTATCGTTCAGTTATTTTAACCAGAGAAAATCAGGCCCAGCGAACGCAGCCCTCACTACCTCAGATTGTGCAAGTCAAGTTTCGCATTGGGGGAACATGAGGAGGTCAGCACACCTATGCAATGGATGAGCCTCACCTGGGAGAACCATCTTAGTGACATGGTATCTCCTGCCAGGAATAAAGTATGAGTTGTCAGAGCCACTGCATCGCGGGCGCCCTGGAGCAGCCCGGCTCAATTGGGAGATGGTTTGAAAGGCGGAGCCTGAAAGAAGACAAAAAAAAAAAAAAAGGGTCTGTAGGGCCAAACATGTACACCTTTGGTATGGAGCCAGGGAAGTCGATTAGGGCCCGTTTTTTTCCAGGGGTGGCCCCAAGCCTCAGCAAAACCACAGCCTCGACACCTCAACTCTAAGGACTTCAAGATGCACAACATCAGCAGCCAGCTTTCCAGTGAAATTTGCATGCGGGGCGGGGTGGGCGGTGACCGAGTAGCAGAGAGCAGAGCGCCGCAAGCCAGCCGCATGCATTCACCAGGCCAAGCCTCAGTAGTGCACGCAAGCCTCCCTGAGTAGTTTGTTAGCTCTCCTCCCCTCTACCCTCGGTTAAGCCGAGCGGGCTGCGAGAAGAGCATTGTCTCGCTGTTTGTTCCCGAGGGGGAGACAAAGGCTGCGATAGGTCTCTGATATGCTGCAAGGAGCATCGGATTTGGGATGCCATTGCATGCCTGGAGGAGGAAGAAGAGTCCGTTTATTGGATATGTGAACAAAATACAGCATTTGGTGAGGGGAAAGAAAAAAGACAAGAGCGATTTATTCCAATCAGTCGTCATAACAAATAAACAACATTATGTGCACCGCACAGCGCTAGGCTGGAGCACAAGTACAATATAATACTACAAGTATTACATTACTGATCTACAACACGACGCACGACAAAAAGTATCAAGCACCGCTATTAACCAGAGAAATCAGGGAGAAGCGAACGACCAGTCCACTCATCACAAATTATGCAGTCCGAGTTTCGCATTTGGGAAATCGCAGGGTCAGCACACCTGAGTGCAATGGATGAGCTCTCACCTGGGAGAACCACCTTAGTGATCATGGCATCTCCCGCCAGGTGGCATGAGTTGTAGAGCTACTGCACCGCTGGCGTCCTTGAAGCAGCCCGCTCAATTGGAGAGATGATTTGAAGGCTGAGCCTGAAAGAAGACACAAAAAAAAAAGGGTCTGTAGAGCCAAACATGTACTACCCTTCAGGTATGGAGCCAGGGAGTCGATTAGGGCCCGTTCTTTTCCCGGTGGGCCTCTGCCTCAGAAACCACAGCCTCGACACCTCAACTCTGAGGACTTCCAAGATGCACAGCATCAGCAGCCAGCCCAGAAATTTGCATGTGGGTGGGGTGGGCAGTGGCTGAGTAGCAGAGGCAGGCGCACGCACGCAAACAGCTGCATGCATTCAGCTAGGGGGAGGCTCAACAGTGCACGCAAACTCCTATAGCCAGAGCCATCCTCCCCTCCACCCTGCGGTTCAAGCTGAGCGGGCTTTGGAGAAGAGCATTGTCTCTGCTGTTTGTTCCCACAGGGGAGACAAAGGCTGCATAGGCTCCTTGGATATACTGAGCAAGTGAGCATCGATTTGGGATGCTACTGTATGCCTGAGGAGGAAGAAGAGTCCGTTTATTGAGATATGAACAAAATACTAGCATTTGGTGAGGGGGAAAAGAAAAAAAGAGACAAGAGCATTTATTCCCAATCAGTCGTCATAACAAACAAACATTATGCTGCACCGCACAGCGCAGGCTGAGCACAGCACAATATAATACTACAAGTATTACATTACTGATCACATATACGACGCACGGACAAAAAAGTATCAAGCACTGTTATTAACCAGAGAAAATCAGGGAAAGCGAACGCAGTCCCCACACCACAAATTATGCAGTCGAAGCTTCCCGCATTTGGGAGAAATCGCAGGGGTCAGCACACCCGGAGTGCAATGGATGAGCTCTCCCTGGGAGCAACCACCTTAGTGATCAGTGGTATCTCCCTGCCAGGTCAGTATGAGTTGTAGAGCCACACATGCCGGCGGCGCCCTTGGAAGCAGCCCGCTCACTGAGATGGTTTGAAAGGCGGAGCCTGAAAGAAGACAAAAAAAAAGGGCTCTGTAGGCCAAAGCATGGACCAGCCTTGGTATGGACAGGGGAAGTCGATCAGGCGCTCGTTTTTTCGGGTGGGCTCTCAGTTCTCAGAAACTCACAGCCTCGACACACTCAACTCTATGGACTTCCAAGATGCACAGCATCAGCAGCCAGCCCAGAAATTCTGCATGTGGGTGGGGGGTGGCGGTGGCTGAGTAGCAGAGGCAGGCGCACGCACGCAAACAGCTGCATGGCATTCAGCTAGGGGAGAGGCTCAATAGTGCACGCAAACTCCCTATAGCCGAAGCCATCCTCCTCCACCCCTCGGTTAAAGCTGAGCGGGCTTTGGAGAAGAGCATTGGGTCTGCGCTGTTTGTTCCCACAAGGGGAGACAAAGGCTGCATAGGCTCCTGGATATGATGCAGCAAGTGAGCATCGGATTTGGGATGCTACTGTATGCCTGAGGAGGAAGAAGAGTCCGTTTATTGAGATATGTGAACAAAATACATAGCATTTGGTGAGGGGGAAAAAGAAAAAAAAAGACAAGAGCATTTATTCCCAATCAGTCGTCATAACAAACAAACATTATGCTGCACCGCACAGCGCAGGCTGGAGCACAGCACAATATAATACTACAAGTATTACATTACTGATCACAATAATACGACGCACGGACAAAAAGTATCAAGCACTGTTATTAACCAGAGAAAATCAGGGAAAGCGCGAACGCAGTCCCCCACTACCACAAATTATGCAGTCGAGTTTCCCGCATTTGGGGAAATCGCAGGGGTCAGCACACCCGAGTGCAATGGATGAGCCTCACCCTGGGAGAACCACCTTAGTGATCATGGTATCTCCCTGCCAGGTAAGTATGAGTTGTAGAGCCACTCACCCGGCGGGCGCCCTTGGAAGCAGCCCGGCTCAATTGGGGAGATGGTTTGAAAGGCGGAGCCTGAAAAGAAGACAAAAAAAAAAAAAAAGGGGTCTGTAGGGCCAAACATGTACACCTTTGGTATGGAGCCAGGGAAGTCGATTAGGGCCCGTTCTTTTCCCGGGTGGGCCCCCAAGCCTCAGAAACCACAGCCTCGACACCTCAACTCTAAGGGACTTCCAAGATGCACAGCATCAGCAGCCAGCCCAGAAATTTGCATGTGGGTGGGGGTGGGCGGTGGCTGAGTAGCAGAGGCAGGCGCACGCACGCAAACAGCTGCATGCATTCAGCTAGGGGGAGAGGCTCAATAGTGCACGCAAACTCCCTATAGCCGAGCCATCCTCCCCTCCACCCCTCGGTTAAAGCTGAGCGGGCTTTGGAGAAGAGCATTGGGTCTCGCTGTTTGTTCCCACAAGGGGGAGACAAAGGCTGCATAGGCTCCTGGATATGCTGTGCAAGTGAGCATCGGATTTGGGATGCTACTGTATGCCTGAGGAGGAAGAAGAGTCCGTTTATTGAGATATGTGAACAAAATACATAGCATTTGGTGAGGGGGAAAGAAAAAAAAAGACAAGAGCATTTATTCCCAATCAGTCGTCATAACAAACAAACATTATGCTGCACCGCACAGCGCAGGCTGGAGCACAGCACAATATAATACTACAAGTATTACATTACTGATCACAATAATACGACGCACGGACAAAAAGTATCAAGCACTGTTATTAACCAGAGAAAATCAGGGGAAAGCGCGAACGCAGTCCCCCACTACCACAAATTATGCAGTCGAAGTTTCCCGCATTTGGGGAAATCGCAGGGGTCAGCACACCCGAGTGCAATGGATGAGCCTCACCCTGGGAGAACCACCTTAGTGATCATGGTATCTCCCTGCCAGGTAAGTATGAGTTGTAGAGCCACTACCCGGCGGGCGCCCTTGGAAGCAGCCCGGCTCAATTGGGGAGATGGCTTGAAAGGCGGAGCCTGAAAAGAAGACAAAAAAAAAAAGGGGTCTGTAGGGCCAAACATGTACACCTTTGGTATGGAGCCAGGGAAGTCGATTAGGGCCCGTTCTTTTCCGGGTGGGCCCCCAAGCCTCAGAAACCACAGCCTCGACACCTCAACTCTAAGGGACTTCCAAGATGCACAGCATCAGCAGCCAGCCCAGAAATTTGCATGTGGGTGGGGGTGGGCGGTGGCTGAGTAGCAGAGGCAGGCGCACGCACGCAAACAGCTGCATGCATTCAGCTAGGGGAGAGGCTCAATAGTGCACGCAAACTCCCTATAGCCGAGCCATCCTCCCCTCCACCCTCGGTTAAAGCTGAGCGGGCTTTGGAGAAGAGCATTGTCTCGCTGTTTGTTCCCACAAGGGGGAGACAAAGGCTGCATAGGCTCCTGGATATGCTGTGCAAGTGAGCATCGGATTTGGGATGCTACTGTATGCCTGAGGAGGAAGAAGAGTCCGTTTATTGAGATATGTGAACAAAATACATAGCATTTGGTGAGGGGGAAAAAGAAAAAAAAAAGACAAGAGCATTTATTCCCAATCAGTCGTCATAACAAACAAACATTATGCTGCACCGCACAGCGCAGGCTGGAGCACAGCACAATATAATACTACAAGTATTACATTACTGATCACAATAATACGACGCACGGACAAAAAGTATCAAGCACTGTTATTAACCAGAGAAAATCAGGGGAAAGCGCGAACGCAGTCCCCACTACCACAAATTATGCAGTCGAAGTTTCCGCATTTGGGAAATCGCAGGGGTCAGCACACCCGAGTGCAATGGATGAGCCTCACCCTGGGAGAACCACCTTAGTGATCATGGTATCTCCCCTGCCAGGTAAGTGATGAGTTGTAGAGCCACTACCGGGCGGGCGCCCTTGAAGCAGCCCGGCTCAATTGGGGAGATGGCTTGAAAGGCGGAGCCTGAAAAGAAGACAAAAAAAAAGGGGTCTGTAGGGCCAAACATGTACACCTTGGTATGGAGCCAGGGGAAGTCGATTAGGCCCGTTTCTTTTCCTGGGTGGGCCCCAAGCCTCAGAAACCACAGCCTCGACACCTCAACTCTAGGACTTCCAAGATGCACAGCATCAGCAGCCAGCCCAGAAATTTGCATGTGGTGTGGGTGGGCGGTGGCTGAGTAGCAGCAGAGCGCACGCACGCAAACAGCTGCATGCATTCAGCTAGGGAGAGGCTCACAGTGCAGCGCAAACTCCTAGTCAGCACATCCTCCCTCCACCCCTCGGCAAAGCTGAGCGGGCTTTGAGAAGAGCATATGTCTAGCTGCTTGTTCCCACAAGGGGGAGACAAAGGCTGCATAGGCTCCTGGATATGCTGTGCAAGTGAGCATCGGATTTGGGATGCTACCATGCCTGAGGAGGAAGAAGAGTCCGTTTATTGAGATATAGAACAAACATCATAGCATTTGGTGAGGGGGAAAAAGAAAAAAAGACAAGAGCATTTATTCCAATCAGTCGTCATAACAAACAAACATTATGCTGCACCGCACAGCGCAGGCTGGAGCACAGCACAATATAATACTACAGTGCATCATTACTGATCACAACAATACGACGCACGGACAAAAAAGTATCATAGTTATTAACCAGAGAAAATCAGGGGAAAGCGCGAACGAGTCCCCACTACCACAAATTATGCAGTCGAAGTTTCGCATTTGGGAAATCGCAGGGTCAGCACCCGGAGTGCAATGGATGAGCCTCACCTGGGAGAAGCCACCTTAGTGTATCATGGTATCTCCCTGCCAGTAGTATGAGTTGTAGAGCCGACTTGCTCGGCGGGCGCTCTGGAAGCAGCCCGGCTCACATTGAGGAGATGGTTTGAAAGGCGGAGCCTGAAAAAGAAGACACAAAAAAGGGGTCTGTAGGGCCAAACATGTACACCTTGGTATGGAGCCAGGGGAAGTCGATTAGGGCCCGTTCTTTTCCCGGGTGGGCCCCAAGCCTCAGAAACCACAGCCTGGACACCTCAACTCTAAGGACTTCCAAGATGCACAGCATCAGCAGCCAGCCCAGAAATTTGCATGTGGGTGGGGGTGGGCGGCTGAGTAGCAGAGGCAGGCGCACGCACGCAAACAGCTGCATGCATTCAGCTAGGGGAGAGGCTCAATAGTGCACGCAAACTCCCTATAGCCGAGCCATCCTCCCTCCACCCTCGGTTAAAGCTGAGCGGGCTTTGGGAAGAGCATTGGTCTCGCTGTTTGTTCCTACAAGGGGAGACAAAGGCCGCATAGGCTCCTGGATAGCTGAGCAAGTGAGCATCGGATTTGGGATGCCAGCTGCATGCCTGAGGAGGAAGAAGAGTCCGTTTATTGAGATATGTGAACAAAATACATAGCATTTGGTGAGGGGGAAAGAAAAAAAGACAAGAGCATTTATTCCCAATCAGTCGTCATAACAAACACAAACATTATGCTGCACCGCACAGCGCAGGCTGTGAGCACAGCAATATAATACTACAGTATTGGACATTACTGATCACAATAATAGACGCACGGACAAAAAGTATCAAGCACTGTTATTAACCAGAGAAAACTCAGGGAGGCGAACGCAGTCCCCACTACCACAAATTAGCAGTCGAGTTTCGCATTTGGAAATCGCAGGGGTCAGCACACCCGGAGCGCAATGGATGAGCCTCACCCTGGGAGAGACCATCTTTATGATCATGGTATCTCCCCGCCAGGTAAGTATGAGTTGTAGAGAATACGATCGGCGGGCGCCCCTGAGCAGCCCGGCTCAATTGGGGAGATGGTTTGAAAGGCGGAGCCTGAAAAGAAGACAAAAAAGGGGTCTGTAGGGCCAAACATGTACACCTTTGGTATGGAGCCAGGGGAAGTCGATTAGGGCCTCGTTCTTCCCGGGTGGGCCCTCAAGCCTCAGAAACCACAGCCTCGACACTCAACTCTAAGGGACTTCCAAGATGCACAGCATCAGCAGCCAGCCCAGAAATTTGCATGTGGGTGGGGGTGGGCGGTGGCTGAGTAGCAGAGGCAGGCGCACGCACGCAAACAGCTGCATGCATTCAGCTAGGGGGAGAGGCTCAATAGTGCACGCAAACTCCCTATAGCCGAGCCATCCTCCCTCCACCCTCGGTTAAAGCTGAGCGGGCTTTGGAGAAGAGCATTGGGTCTCGCTGTTTGTTCCCACAAGGGGGAGACAAAGGCTGCATAGGCTCCTGGATATGCTGTGCAAGTGAGCATCGGATTTGGGATGCTACTGTATGCCTGAGGAGGAAGAAGAGTCCGTTTATTGAGATATGTGAACAAAATACATAGCATTTGGTGAGGGGGAAAAAGAAAAAAAAAAGACAAGAGCATTTATTCTCAATCAGTCGTCATAACAAACAAACATTATGCTGCACCGCACAGCGCAGGCTGGAGCACAGCACAATATAATACTACAAGTATTACATTACTGATCACAATAATACGACGCACGGACAAAAAGTATCAAGCACTGTTATTAACCAGAGAAAATCAGGGAAAGCGCGAACGCAGTCCCCACTACCACAAATTATGCAGTCGAAGTTTCCCGCATTTGGGGAAATCGCAGGGGTCAGCACACCCGAGTGCAATGGATGAGCCTCACCCTGGGAGAACCACCTAGTGATCATGGTATCTCCCCTGCCAGGTAAGTATGAGTTGTAGAGCCACTGCCCGGCGGGCGCCCTTGAAGCAGCCCGGCTCAATTGGGGAGATGGTTTGAAAGGCGGAGCCTGAAAAGAAGACAAAAAAAAAAAAAAAGGGGTCTGTAGGGCCAAACATGTACACCTTTGGTATGGAGCCAGGGGAAGTCGATTAGGGCCCGTTCTTTTCCCGGTGGGCCCCCAAGCCTCAGAAACCACAGCCTCGACACCTCAACTCTAAGTGACTTCCAAGATGCACAGCATCAGCAGCCAGCCCAGAAATTTGCATGTGGGTGGGGGTGGGCGGTGGCTGAGTAGCAGAGGCAGGCGCACGCACGCAAACAGCTGCATGCATTCAGCTAGGGGGAGAGGCTCAATAGTGCACGCAAACTCCCTATAGCCGAGCCATCCTCCCTCCACCCCTCGGTTAAAGCTGAGCGGGCTTTGGAGAAGAGCATTGGGTCTCGCTTGTTTGTTCCCACAAGGGGGAGACAAAGGCTGCATAGGCTCCTGGATATGCTGTGCAAGTGAGCATCGGATTTGGGATGCTACTGTATGCCTGAGGAGGAAGAAGAGTCCGTTTATTGAGATATGTGAACAAAATACATAGCATTTGGTGAGGGGGAAAAAGAAAAAAAAAAAAGACAAGAGCATTTATTCCCAATCAGTCGTCATAACAAACAAACATTATGCTGCACCGCACAGCGCAGGCTGGAGCACAGCACAATATAATACTACAAGTATTACATTACTGATCACACTAATACGACGCACGGACAAAAAAGTATCAAGCACTGTTATTAACCAGAGAAAATCAGGGGAAAGCGCGAACGCAGTCCCCCACTACCACAAATTATGCAGTCGAGTTTCCCGCATTTGGGGAAATCGCAGGGTCAGCACACCCGAGTGCAATGGATGAGCCTCACCCTGGGAGAACCACCTTAGTGATCATGGTATCTCCCTGCCAGGTAAGTATGAGTTGTAGAGCCACCACCCGGCGGGCCCTTGAAGCAGCCCGGCTCAATTGGGGAGATGGTTTGAAAGGCGGAGCCTGAAAAGAAGACAAAAAAAAAAAAAGGGTCTGTAGGGCCAAACATGTACACCTTTGGTATGGGAGCCAGGGAAGTCGATTAGGGCCCGTTCTTTTCCGGGTGGGCCCCCAAGCCTCAGAAACCACAGCCTCGACACCTCAACTCTAAGGACTTCCAAGATGCACAGCATCAGCAGCCAGCCCAGAAATTTGCATGTGGGTGGGGGTGGGCGGTGGCTGAGTAGCAGAGGCAGGCGCACGCACGCAAAACAGCTGCATGCATTCAGCTAGGGGAGAGGCTCAATAGTGCACGCAAACTCCCTATAGCCGAGCCATCCTCCCCTCCACCCCCTCGGTTAAAGCTGAGCGGGCTTTGGAGAAGAGCATTGGGTCTCGCTGTTTGTTCCCACAAGGGGGAGACAAAGGCTGCATAGGCTCCTGGATATGCTGTGCAAGTGAGCATCGGATTTGGGATGCTACTGTATGCCTGAGGAGTGAAGAAGAGTCCGTTTATTGAGATATGTGAACAAAATACATAGCATTTGGTGAGGGGGAAAAGAAAAAAAAAAAGACAAGAGCATTTATTCCCAATCAGTCGTCATAACAAACAAACATTATGCTGCACCGCACAGCGCAGGCTGAGCACAGCACAATATAATACTACAAGTATTACATTACTGATCACACAATACGACGCACGGACAAAAAGTATCAAGCACTGTTATTAACCAGAGAAAATCAGGGGGAAAGCGCGAACGCAGTCCCCACTACACAAATTATGGCAGTCGAAGCCTGCATTCCGGCAATCG
>JAKVIS010002473.1:0-22644 GCA_033119425.1 Bufotes viridis | reverse complement strand
TTTTTTCAACTAACAAGAGACGTGGACACTGACACTGACAGACACAAAACCTACTAGACTAAGGAAAACGACCTATATAAACTTTTTTAGTTTTTCAACTAAGAAAAGACCGGACTCTGACACAGACAGACACAAAAGCTACTAAACTATTTAACAACTACCCTATATAAACTTTTTTCTTTTTTTTCTTTTTTTCAACTAACAAAGAGCGCGGACACTGACACTGACAGACACAAAACCTACTAGACTAAGAAAAACTACCCTATATAAACTTTTTTTCTTTTTTTTTTTATCTAACGTAAAACACGGACACTGACAGACACAAAACAAATACTACACAAACTAAACTATTATAACCTAAGGAAATACACTAACACACTTAACTAAAACACTAAAACTAAACTAAACTAAAGCCTACAATATAACTAAACTTAAGCTCCCTCAATCTACACTAATCACTCCCTACTACTACAACCTACACTATAGAATGAATAATTAGATTGTGAAATATATTGCTTTTAAAAAGCACAATTCCACACCACACAGCACAGCACAGTTTTTAGCTCCTAACACAACCAACTCCAAGTAAAACTGCACAGAATGGCTGCTGGGAAGAATATTATATAGTAAAGAGGTGGGGAGCTTTCCTATTGGTTGCTAGGGAGGTTGCTAACCTATGACAACTGTAGGTACATCATTTTCATTGGACAAAAAGACAGAAGGGAGGGATCTATGTACTTTGACGGAAATGATATATTCGCATAAATTCGCATAAATTCGCATTACGAAACAAAATCGCAAACTGAACTAAAATTAGTGTAAACTTTATAATTAAGTGATGATTGGAAGTCTCACCTCACCCTACCAATTTAATTTGCACCACAAGCTACAAGCAGCCTGCTTCTAGCTTGTGGTCCAGTGAGATTTAGATAATTTATACTGTGCAAGGCATAGAATATTCGTGTATGCGAATTTTCGAATATATTCGCAATTCAGCAGCATTCACTGAGTCATAAGCGGGAAAAAAATCGCATGGCAAAAAATCGCAAAAACACTTTAACTTTCATGGCCGGGATGGTCAAGTCAATCAATGCGCAGGAAGAATAGCACGTGTGAAAGAAATCGCATCGCTTAATAAAAATCGCATTACGAAAATCGCTAAAACACTTTTGCTTTCATGGCCGGGATGGTCCAAGTCACTCAATGCGCAGGAAGAATAGCACGTGTGAAAGAAATCGCATTGCTTAATAAAAATCGCATTACGAAAAATCGCAAAAAAAAAAAAAAAGACAAGGGAGGGGAAGTGGGGACGGGGGTCGAGGAATGGATATAAAATGAAGCCTTGTTGAAAGTGAAACTAATGATTGGGGGTGAATGAGAATAAGAAGAGGAAAACACGACGACATATATTCGAATATGCGAATTTTCGAATATATTCGCAATTCGCAACATGTTCGTATTCGCAAGTTGACGATCGCGACTACTAGCGCATAGAGTGTGAAAAAAATCACATTATGGAAAAATCGCATAAAGGCAATATTTCAGTTTTCAAGTCAATGCGCAGGCATGTCAGCAAGTGTTAGATATTCGCATCGCTGTCAAAAAAATCGCATTACGGAAAATCGCAAAAAAGGCAGGATTTTGGCTATGGCTTTGAAAAAGAGCCTTGATGCAAAACAACACCTTAAATGAATGAAACTCAGAGTCACACAAACTCATTTATCAACACAAGTGAACTGAAGTTCTTGAACTTATTGTGTATCATCTAATTTAACCAACGCGAATATTCGCAATATCGAATTTATGGCATGATATTCGAAAAAATCGCGAAATCGCGAATATGCGATATTCGCGCGAAATATTCGCATCGCGAATATTCGCGCCCAACACTATTGTATTTCTATCCGTTAAAGGGTATATTACACAAGGTGTTAAAAATACAATTGCTAAAGGCATAATCCTACATATTTTTCTCACGCTACTGTGCATCTCCAAGTGTAAATCTGTCCATAAAAGTATACCTTTCATCCAGGGCCTAAATACGAGCCCTACAATAGATATTCCCCTAAATCAGTGGTTACTGCTGTGCCTGGATTGGTGTAGTACAGTACATAAATAAATAGGGAGATAGTGTTAGATGCCTGTAAAAAAAAGGCCTGAATTAAAATCAATACATTGGGCCAAATATTTTTTTCTTATTGTGGTGCTTGGTGAACGGTAACAATGAGGAAAACATCTAGTAAGGGACGCCGGCGCGGTCGTGGTGGTGTTAGTGGACCCTCTGGTGCTGGGAGAGGATGTGGCCATTCTGCCACAGCCACACGTCCTAGTGAACCAACTACCTCAGGTTCCAGTACCCGCCAGAATTTACAGCGATAATTGGTGGGGCCCAATGCCGTTCTAAGGATGGTAAGGCCTGAGCAGGTACAGGCGCTAGTCAGTTGGGTGGCCGACAGTGGATCCAGCACGTTCACAACATTATCTCCCACCCAGTCTTCTGCAGAAAGCGCACAGGTGGCGCCTGAAAACCAAGCCCACCAGTCTGTCACATCACCCCCATGCATATCTGGAAAAATGTCTGAGCCTCATGTTATGCAGTAGTCTCTTATGCTGTTTGAAGACTCTGCTAGCAGGGTTTCCCAAGGGAATCCACCTAACCCTTCCCCAGTGGTTGAAGACATAGAATGCACTGATGCACAACCACTGATGTTTCCTGATGATGAGGACATGGGAATACCACCTCATCGGAGTCCGCACGTCTCTGATGATGACGAAACACAGGTGCCAACTGCTGTGTCTTTCTGCAGTGTGCAGACCGAACAGGAGGTCAGGGAGGAAGATGTGTGGAAGACGATGCAGGGGACAATGAGGTCCTAGACCCCACATGGAATGAAGGTCGTGCCACTGACTTTCATAGTTCAGAGGAAGAGGCAGTGGTGAGACGGAGCCAACAGCGTAGCAAAAGAGTGAGCAGGGGGCAAAAGCAGAACAGCTGCCGCCAAGAGAGTACACCTGCTACTGGCCACCGCCACCAGGGACCGAGCACCCCAAAGGCAGCTTCAAGGAGTTCCGTGGCATGGCACTTCTTTAAACAATGTGCTGACGACAAGACCCGAGTGGTTTGCACGCTGTGCCATCAGAGCCTGAAGCGAGGCATTAACGTTCTGAACCTTAGCACAACCTGCATGACCAGGCATCTACATGCAAAGCATGAACTGCAGTGGAGTAAACACCTTAAAAGCAAGGAACTCACTCCGGCTCCCCCTGCTCCCTCTTCTGCTGCTGCCTCGGCCTCTTCCTCCACCTTGGGAGGAATGTTGCCACCTGCCGCCCACCAAACAGAGGATGTGCCACCGATACCACCACCTGCATCACCAAGCATCTCCACCATGTCACACGGCAGCTTTCAGTTCTCCGTCTCACAAACCTTGGAGAGAAAGCGTAAATTCCCACCTAGCCACCCTCGAGCCCTGGGCCTAAATGCCAGCATTTCTAAACTCCTGGCCTTTGAAATGCTGTCATTCAGGCTGGTGGACACAGACAGCTTCAAACAGCTGATGGCCATGGCTGTCCCACAGTATGTTGTTCCCAGCCGCCACTACTTCTCCAAGACAGCCATTTCCCTGCACAACCAAGTATCCGATAAAATCAAGGGTGCACTGCGCAACGCCATCTGTGGCAAGGTCCACCTAACCACTGTGACACAGTGAGAGGTTTTGTGGTAAAAAACAGGTATTTTCCTCTCAGCCTGTGCTGCTGGGTTGATTGCAGCCAGATGAGGGCAAATACTGGACAGGATTTTAGGCGCCGGTCCGGGTTTTTTGGGTGATTACCTAGCTGCACTTAAGACAGCTAGCTTCAGGCAAGTGGGTCTCACTATGTTGGAGATCTGAGCCTTGTGCTGGGCTGGAAAAACTGACACCTAGGATTTCAAGCGATTTACCTGGAAGTTGCCGGCGTTACTGTGGAGCTCTCAGGGCCTGGAAGCAAGAGCTTACAAAGGCGTGCAGTCTGCCTGGAAGCCTGAGGTTGGACTTTCCTGCGGCTGGGCTGACAGCCGGGTGTGAACACGCACCTAAACCACACAGGTGAATTTGATTCAGTCTTGGACTTTTGTTTTGCCTCAAGTTTTTGCTGTGAGTGTGAAGTAACACTTAGTGACTGTTTTGAACTTTTTGTTTGTGCAAGTGTGAAATAAAACACTGTTTGCTGCACTACCTGGACTCTCTTTGCCTCTATACTGCACCCGCACCGCTGTCTACCAGAGCAACTCCCCACCACAGATACGTGGACCAGTAAGCACGAGCCAGGGACACTATATCTCCTTAACTGCACACTGGGTAAATGTAGTGGTGGCTGGGCCCCAGGCGGAGAGTTCCTTGGCGCACGTCCTTCCGCCGCAAAGGATCGCAGCGTATCATTCTTTGCTTCCTGTAGTCTCCTCCTCCTACTCGGCTTCCTCCTCCTCTGCTTTCACCAGCTTATCCAGTCAGCCACACACCTTCACCACCAACTTCAGCACAGCCTGGGGTAAACATCAGCAGGCCATTCTGAAACTCATATGTTTGGGGGACAGGCCCCACACGGCGCAGGAGTTGTGGCGGGGTATTGAAAAACAGACCGACGAGTGGGCCTCAAGCCAGTGGGCCTCAAGCCCGGCCTGGTGGTGTGCGATAATGGGCGAAATCTCATCGCAGCTCTGGGACTAGCCGGTTTGACGCACATCCCTTGCCTGGCGCATGTGCTGGGTGGTGGTGCAGAAGTTCATTCACAACTACCCGACATGTCAGAGCTGCTGCATAAAGTACGGGCCGTCTGTGTGCGCTTCCGGCGTTCACATCCTGCCACTGCTCGCCTGTCTGCGCTACAGCGTAACTTCGATCTTCCCGCTCACCGCCTCATATGCGACGTGCCCACCAGGTGGAACTCCACCTTGCACATCCAGCAGGCCATAGTGGAGTTTCAGCTGCGGAACAGCACCACTTCACCACCAATGATTGGGCCTCCATGCGAGACCTGTGTGCCCTGTTGCGCTGTTTCGAGTACTCCACCAACATGGCCAGTGGCGATGACACTGTTATCAGCGTTACAATACCACTTCTATGTCTCCTTGAGAAAACGCTTAGGGCGATGATGGAAGAGGAGGTGGCCCAGGAGGAGGAGGAGGATGAGGGGTCATTTTTAGCACTTTCAGGCCAGTCTGTTAGAAGTGGCTCAGAGGGAGTTTTTTTGCAACAGCAGAGGCCAGGTACAAATGTGGCCAGCCAGGGCCCACTACTGGAGGACGAGGAGGATGAGGAGGATGAGGATGAAGCAGGTTCACAGCGGGGTGGCACCCGACACAGCTCAGGCCCATCACTGGTGTGTGGCTGGGGGGATACGGAGGACGATGACGATACGCCTCCCACAGAGGACAGCTTGTCCTTACCTCTGGGGAGCCTGGCACACGTGAGCGACTACATGCTGCAGTGCCTGTGCAGCGACAGCAGAGTTGCCCACATTTTAACGTGTGCAGACTACTGGGTTGCCACCCTGCTGGATCCCGGTACAAAGACAATGTGCCCACCTTACTTCCTGCACTGGAGCGTGATAGGAAGATCGCGCGAGTACAGCGCATGCTGGTAGGCGCGCTCCTGAGAGCATTCCCAAATGTCACAGGGGAACAGGTGGAAAGCCCAAGAGAAGGCAGAGGAGGGGCAGAGGTCGCCAACGCAGCTGTGTCACGGCCAGCTCCTCTGAGGGCAGGGTTTGCATGGCAGAAATGTGGAAAAGTTTTGTCTTCACGCCACAGCTAACTGCACCACCACCTGATACGGACGTGTTAGCAGGAGGCAGCATTTCACTAACATGGTTGAACAGTGCGTCTGCACACCCTCCACGTACTGACTGATGGTTCAGCCCCATTCAACTTCTGGGTCTCCAAATTGTCCACGTGGTCAGAGTTAGCATTTTATGCCTTGGAGGTGCTGGCCTGCCCGCGTAGCGTTTTGTCTGAAGCGTGTATTCAGCACAGCAGGGGCGTCATTACTGACAAAGCGCAGCCGCCTGTCCACAGCCAACGTGGACAAGCTGACGTTCATAAAAATGAACCTGGCATGGATCCCACAGGACCTGTCCCTCTCTTGTGCAGAATAGACATTTATAACTGCCTCCCCCTCAACCATGTATTCTTGTACTCCAGGGCACTTCTTTATTGAATCCTCATTTTTTTAACTTTACCATGATCTTGCGGTGCAACCCAAAGTTCAATGAACCTCTCCTCAATCTGGGCGCCAGGGCCTAAATAACTGAAAGTGGCCTGTTACAATGGTGGGTGATATGACGCCTTATTCCTTGCTGTGGGACCTCTCTCACTCTGTCTGGGTTCTGGGGCCTAAATAACTGAAAGTGGCCTTCTCCAGTGGTGGGTGATATGACGCATGATTCTCTGCTGTGGGACCTCTCTCCTCTGTCTGGGTGCTGGGGCCTAAATAACTGAAAGTAGCCTTCTCCAGTGGTGGGTGATATGAAGCCTTATTCCTTGCTGTGGGACCCCTCTCCTCTGTCTGGGTGCTGGGGCCTGTCGCGGATATAAAGCGCAAAAATGCTTTTTATACAAAAAAACAAAAGAAAGGATCAAAGGAAAAAATGTCAAAGTTATTGATCCTATTGAGGAGAGGGCGACATAATAACCTCTCAGCTCGTTAACGAGAACCTTAATTATTTTGTGCAACTAGAAAGAAAACGAGGTACCATCATCTATGCAAAAATATATGTGAGTTTATTATACATAAGTGCTAGATACAAAACCAATGATACAACCTGTACAATGATAGACAATGCAATATAATACCGCTACTTTCAATCAGTACTGAATATCGCCAATCAATGCAATGATATGCAACAATCCAAATGAAAGAAAAGTACCCTTTTTATCACCTTTTAACCAATTGAGGTATATGGCGGCACTATAAATTTTACCAGCTCGGTATCAGGCTAGGGAATAACAAAGTTCCCAAGGACTAGAGTATCAATGTCTGATGCTCAATTAGCAATATGCATCTTTGCTAAGAGAATGATCAGACTTGATCAGGAGCCTTGTAAATTACAGATCCACAGTTGGGGATCTTTGACTATATACTGGGCTGAGTAACTTATCAATACATGAAGCAATAAGCAAGATATACGTTACCAAGGGTTCCAAAGGTGAGTAGGGCTCCGGAGGACGGTCAGCTCTCAGTGGGTTCCCGGGGTCTCGGATCAAATCACGTGTCTGTTTAATGCCTTGTTTGTAGTTTTTTCTTTTTCTTGATATCCCTCTCTCTCATACCGTCTATGATTAATATTCACAGACTTATCAAAAGCATACACCCCTTTAGATAACGGTCTTCCAGCAAACCAGAGAGTGTGCACATATAGTAATGATACTATGAGATCATACATTACCCAAAATATTTTGTAGTGAACATGTTATATTTACCTGCCGATACCTAGCGGCAATGTTGTATAAGCTATAAATGTCAAGCTTTTAGGAGTTAAATTTATATAATGTGACTTTATGATTCAGTGGTAGACATCACCACCTGGGACATACATCAAAGGAGGCATACCCCTGACACTTGAAGCAGTTAAAACTTAAATTCCCAGAAATTTGTAAGGCAACAAATGTGTAGGTTTTGGATTTCACAGGTGCCTTATCTTACAGAAAATAACACAACTTTCCATCAGCAACTTATTATTAAGTTCAACTCACATGCATTCCCATATACATCAGGAATACACACTTCTGGTGATACACACCAGGATATATATACGTTAGAATACTGATTATAACATGTAACAAAAATAAAACCAATATATGAAATATAAAACAACTTACATATATGATATATTGATTAACTTGTGTCAAGACTAAATACGATCCACTATATGAACAAACATTATATGTATGTCTCATTAATATATCTCATTATGAAAGAATGCTTGAGGCGAGAGCCAGGAAGAACCTCACATGTCGGCTCATAGCCTAGTGATAAGGTAAAATTACTCCCTTAGATAGGCCCACATCTGCCAGGAAGGATCTTTCCTTGAACCTATATTTTCTTTTACACAATGAAGGTTTCATACAGAAGGGTGAATATAAGTTTAACATGGCTTCTTATAGGCCATGAATACATGTTATAACACTAGTAAATGTATAAATGTTTATATCCTTATGAAAAGGCATGACAGGCCTAAATAACTGAAAGTGGCCTTCTCCAGTGGTGGGTGATATGGCGCTATGATTCCTTGCTGTGGGACCTCTCTCCTCTGTCTGGGTGCTGGAGCCTAAATAACTGAAAGTGGCCTTCTCCAGTGGTGGGTGATATGACGCCTTATTCTTTGCTGTGGGACCTCTCTCCTCTGTCTGGGTGCTGGGGCCTAAATAACTGAAAGTGGCCTTCTCCAGTGATGGGTGATATGATGCCTTATTCTTTGCTGTGGGACCTCTCTCCTCTGTTTAGGTGGTGGGGCCTAAATAACTGAAAGTGGCCTGCCTTCTCCAGTGGTGGGTGATATGACGCCTTATTCTCTTGATGTGGGACCTCTCTCCCTCTGTCTGGGTGCTGGGGCCTAAATAACTGAAAGTGGCCTTCTCCAGTGGTGGGTGATATGACGCATGATTCTCTGCTATGGGACCTCTCTCCAATTGATATTGGTTAATTTTTATTTATTTTATTTTAATTCATTTCCCTATAAACATTTGTTTGCAGGGCATTTACCTTAATTTTGCTGCCTTTTGCAGCCCTCTAGCCCTTTCCTGGAGTATTTTACAGCCTTTTTAGTGCCCAAAAGTTCGGGTCCCCATTGACTTCAATAGGATTCGGGATAAAGTTCGGATCCCAAACCCGAACATTTCAGGAAGTTCGACCGAACTTCTCGAACCCGAACATCAGGTCTTCGCTCAACTCTAAGTATAACACCTCAATATCCAAACTTGTGAGAAACTTAGATTTTGTCAAAATGACATCATTTATTTTCACCAAGGCGTCACTCGTATCTTTTATATAAGATGGTAAAGTAGTGACGAAAGGCATGAGTACAAAGTCAACATATTTGCTTATCGATTGGGTAAGAGAGTCATTCCCAGAGACTATTGGTCGTCCGGGAACAGGAGTTTTTCTTATGCACTTTCGGAGTTTGGGAGCACTTTCCTTGCTATTTTAAAATTACTTATTTCTGAGGTGACTATTTCAACAAAAGTCTCTATATTTTATACTGTGAAAATGGTGGGGTCCATTTAGATTTTGGTTTTAAAATCTGTTAGGGAGGTTCAATACTTGACAATTGACCCTCACTTTCTGCATGAAGACTCTTCAATATTTCCAAGGTTTGTTGTTCTTTCCGGATCAATTTTGTGTATCGTGCTGGGTGCTCAACGGCCACAATGTTGTGCCCATTGTCACTAACCACTATGCCCAGTTGGAGTCAGCAGGGTGACAGCCAGCGGGATGTTTGCTACTTCATGTACTTGAACAATATTCGCTGGTGTGGCTACTCTCTTAGCTCCAACACAGCGTGGCAATGCTTGACCTGACATGTGATAGGAAGAGGGATAGTGCAAGGGACTCTGTGCCCTGCTGTTGTTGGAAACAGGACTGTGTACCTGGAGGAAGAGGTGGAGGTGGAGTAGGCAGATGCGTGTCTACTGTGAGAGCCAGCCATATGATATGGAAGGAGGTGGTCAAAGGACCTGGCCATGTTGCTGGGGTGCTGCCTCTCCACTGCCGGAACATTGACCCAGTGGGCCGTGAAGACATGTACTGTTCCTGCCCGTAACAGCTGCTCTAGGTGTCCACTGTGGAGTGCAGCATGATGCATAGCGGAAATTGCAAGGAGTAGCCCGTATTCTCTGCCACGTGAAAATATGCAATAGGCGCCTTCCCTAGGACCCTCTATGTAATGTGACCCAGGTATAGGAATGCCGAGTGGTATAGTGCGGGCTAAAATGTCCCTTTATATGTGTCACGGTGCTCCTACCTGGATACAGCTGGACCCCAGGCGTTGGCTCTGAAGCAATAAATAGGGTAATAATAGAGGAATTTGCAAGAAAAATTTAGTCCAGACCTTGTATGTAGTTGAACAGCAGCTTAACTTTGAATAAACATTTTTCCAAAACAGATTTCAGGATTTGTCTTGGTCCCAGCAGGCTTTAGCATTAAAACTGGCAGGAAAACTCGACCCTGCTACATCTGTTTCTCTCTGGCTCTGCTTTACTGACAGGCTGACTTTATGACTTTGCTTCTTCTTTTATGCTGCACTTCTCTTGTATGGTCTGTCTCTAGATTAGGCCAGGAACTGTCCTACTGACTCCTGAGGCATTATGCTTGGGCCTCCATGGCCAGCAAAGCTGAGGGTGCTCTGGCTGGCTTGGGCATGTCCATCAGAGACATGCCCTGCACCTTCCCCAAGCAGGGGGTACGCTAGACTAACTCTGACTGGTCCCCACCCTTCCTGCAGGAAGTGGGACTCGCCCACTCCTCTCCAGAGCGGTGTTAGAATGGAATGGAAAGCTCCATTCTACCTAAGTACAACTCTGCCATGTTTGCTGCCTATTGTTGAGCGAACATGCTCGGCCGAACACCTGCTCGAGTCTCCTCCCCTACTAGATATCTCAGGTCACCTAATATGTATTTTGGAGCAAAGCACATGTTTTGTACTTATTATTGCACTGTGTGCACTTATTGTGTATTATAATATATATATTGTAAGAGGGTGCAAGGTATCATATGCGATGGCAGGTACGTGTCACCGAGGTTGCTGGCCTCGGTGAGGTGAGAGCCGGGTTTTTTGTCTGCAGCAGCTTATGCTGCTAGACTTTGTTACTTAGTTTGGCTGCAAAGCTAATCCGGGCCGGCTCTTACTGGGAGTAGGTAAAGTGTAGGGTGGGTGCCTACTCCCCACGGTCCAGTCCTGGTTTTGGGCTGGATATAAAACACAGCCAGCAGCTGTGTCTGGGTGGTGATTATCCTGGAGCCTGCTAACAGGACTGTGAGGTTCTCTGTGCTGGAGGACGGAGCTCCAGCAAGGTGGTGTTTCCCTGCAACCTGAAGGTGGAATCGCCTGCAGCTGGGCCGACTGCTAGGTGTGAACCCGCACCTAAACCACCCAGGTGACTGGACCCTGTGTTGGCCTGTTTTTGTTTTGCCACGTTATTTCCGTTGTGTGTGAACTGTCACCAAAGAGACTGTTTTTCATTTATGGTGTGCAAGTGTGAATAAAAACACTGTTTGTTGCACAATCTGGACTCCCTTGTTTTGCCTCTAAACTGCACCCGCACCGCTGTCTACCAGAGCGACTCCCACATTTGGTGTCGGATGCGGGCATGCGCAGTGAGGCTGGCGTGAACGCCCGAAGTTTTGTTTTTCTAAAGTGCATGGAATATATTAAGCCAGCAAAGCTGCAAGCAGGAGTTTCTGGCAACATGGAGGCTGCTGTGAAGGCTCTCATAGAGGCTAACGTGCAGCAGCGGGAGACTAACCAGCTACTGCTACAACATGTGATGGCGTTACAGGCGGCAGGAGCGTCCCACCACGTCCATGATGCCCGGAAAGCGGTCCGTGCGGCGATCCCAAAAATGACCCCCGCAGACAGCGTTGAGACGTGCCTGGCGGTTTTGAGAAGGTCGCCGTGAGGGAAAAGTTACCCGTGACCAGTGGGCTGAGGTGGTCGCTCCTTTCCTGGCTTCCGGACCCCAGCAGGTGTTTTTCGACTTGTCGGACGACCAAGCGGCAGATTATGACACCGTGAAAGGAGAGATCCTCGCCAGACTGGGCGTGAGCGTGCTGGTCGCGCCCAAGAGTCCACCAGTGGGACTTTAAAGCGACTGAACCCGCTAGGCCGCAGTACTACGATCTGCTGCACAGGCTGCAAAAGTGGCTGCAGCCCGATCTACTAAGTCCCACTGCCATGCTGGATCGACTGTTGGCGGACATCTTTTGGTGGGCCCTGCCTTATCCCCTCCAGCACTGGATCGGCCAGGTATCGCCCACCAATGCCCTGGAGATGGTCGACCTGGTGGAGCGCTACGAGGCCACCAGAAACCTGCAGGGGACTCTTGCGGGGAAGGGGTCAGTCAAACCCGGAGGCCTCTGCCCCAGTTCCGGCGTCCGGCGACAGAGCGGCCTGCATGGAATATACCCCCTGCGAGTCCGCCTCCCGTGGTATGCTGGAGGTGTCAGGAGCCAGGCCACATCAGGGCCGACTGTCCGCATCGGGATGAGCCGAGGGATATGAACTACGGGGGTCGTCACTCCCTGTATGCACGGAAGCTGTGCGCAACTGGCACCCGTGAGGTGCAGGACCATAACCACCTGTGTCAGGTAGAGGTGGGAGACTCTCTGGCGGTGGCTCTGCTGGACTCCGGGAGTTTAGTCTCCCTGGTAAGGAGCTGCCCTTGTACGGCCTGCGGGTATACTGGCCGTAAAGTCGGGGTCCTGTGCATCCATGGAGACCTGAAAGACTACCCCACTGCACTAGTGACTTTGTCCACCGCGGCTGGTAGGTGGACCCACGAGGTGGCTGTCGCTACTAAACTCCCACACGAACTGATACTTGGGAGGGACTTCCCCGGTTTTCCGGCGCTGTGGCCGGTAATAAAGGTATCTGAGGACCCGAGACAGGGGTGACCCTAGTGGAGTGGCCTGATACCACTGGAAGGCCAGAACCCTGGGAGCCCGAGTCTGAAGGGCCGGCGGTAGGGGTGACCACTGCTCCAGCGGTAGAGGGGGAGACAACCCCACTGAGTGTAATGGTGGGAGACACGGAGGACTTGCCACCGGGACCTGAGTTGGCAGACCTCCATGTCTCCGGGGAAAATTTTGGGACCGCACAACACCGGGACCAAACCCTAACCAGGGCCTGGGAGAATGTGCTGGAAATTGATGGAAACCCCAGAAACCAGGGGCTGAATTAATGTTCCCCACGATTTATTGTTCTGCAGGATATGTTGTATCGGGTGAACCAAATCCGAGGTGAACCTGTTGAACAGTTGAGTGGTGCCCACAGCGTATCGCAAAGCTTGTCATGGAGCTTGCCCACCAACATGTTCTTGGGGGACACCTGGGGTGGCAGAAAACCCAGGACCGCATACTGCAGCGATTTTATTGGCCCAGTGTGTTCAAGGAGGTAGAAATTATTGTAAGTCCTGTCCAACCTGTCAGATAACTAGCCCCCAGCCACATTTCCGTAGTCCTCTGGTACCTCTGCCAATCATTGAAGTACCGTTTGAGCGAATCGCTATGGATTTAGTTGGGCCTGTACCAAAGTCTGCCAGGGAGCCACCAGCACATTCTGGTAGTTCTCGACTATGCCACTCGGTATCCGGAGGCGGTGCCTCTGCGACATACCTCAGCTAAGCTCATTGCCAAAGAGTTAATGGAGATGTTTTCCCGTGTGGGCCTGCCAAAGAGGTTCTGACAGACCAAGGGACCCCTTTTATGTCCAAAGTAATGAGGAACTGTGTAAATTGTTGCGTATAAAGCAGATTACGGACGTCCGTTTACCATCCGCAAACAGACGGTCTTGTGGAGAGAGTTTAACCAAACTCTAAAAAATATGTTAAAGAGGGTGGTGTCTAGAGATGGGAAGGACTGGGATCTGCTTCTGCCCTATCTCATGTTCGCAGTGCGAGAGGTGCCCGAGGCCTCTACTGGGTTCTCGCCCTTCGAACTGCTTTATGGCAGACACCCTCGGGGCCTGTTGGATATCGCCAAGGAAGCATGGGAACAACAGCCTGTCCCCCACAAAAGTGTCATTGAGTATGTCGCCCAGATGCAGGAGCGGATGGAAAGGGTGTTGCCCTTGGTCGGGGAGCATATGGAGGCAGCGCAACAAGCCCAGAGTAGGGTGTACAACCGTCAGGCTCGGAGTGCGGGACTTCAATCCGGGAGATCGGGTTTTGGTTCTGGTACCCACCCTTGACAGCAAATTCCTAGCTAGGTGGCAGGGCCCCTATGAGGTGATCGAGAAGGTAGGGAAGTGAATTACAAGGTACACCAGCCAGGGCGGCGCAAGCCGAGCAGGTGTACCACGTGAATTTACTTAAGCCGTGGAAAGATAGGGACGCGGCCGGCGACCACAGCCCCCGGCCAGAGGCTTCTAGAGTGAAAGGGTCCAGCCCCACAGTTCGAGGCCTGTGAAGCCGTAACCACGGTAAAAATTGCAGACAGCCTGTCTTCCAAACAAGTTCAGGAAGTCAGGGAGTTCCTCAGTCGGAACACGGATGTGTTCTCGGACCTCCCTGGCCGCACGTCTCTCATCCGACATGACATCGTCACTGAGCCTCAGGCCAAGGTCGGTTAAAACCATACCGGGTACCCGAGGCTCGGCGGCGGGCCATCGCGGAGGAAGTGCAGTTAATGTTGAAGCTCGATGTCATTGAGGAGTCGAAAAGTGAGTGGGCCAGTCCCATAGTCCTAATACCCAAGCCGGATGGGGCGTTGCGGTTCTGCAACGACTTTACGCAAGTTAAATGAAGTATCCAAGTTTGGCGCGTATCCCATGCCCGAGTAGGCGAGCTTGTTGAAAGTTTAGGACAAGCCCGTTATTTTCTGTGCTGGACCTCACTAAAGGGTACTGGCAGGTACCCTTAACGAGTCGGCTAAGGAAAAAACCGCATTTGTTACCCGCGGGGCCTGTATCACTACAAGGTGTTACCCTTTGGCCTGCATGGCGCCCCCGCCACTTTCCAAGGTTAATGGACATAGTGCTGCGACCACATCGTCGGTACGCCTCGGCCTACTTAGATGATGTAGTCATCCACAGCACCCGACTGGAAAGCCATTTACCCAAGGTGCAGGCGGTAGTGGATGCCCTGAGGAAAGCTGGACTGACCGCCAACCCAAAAAGTGCTGCGATAGGGTTAGAAGAGACAAAATATCTGGGATATGTAAAATTGGGCGGGGAGTCATCAAACCTCAGGTAACTAAGGTAGAGGCCATTCGCAACTGGCCCCGACCGGTCACCACCAGGCAGGTAAAGTCGTTCCTGGGGATTGTAGGATGCTACATGAGGTTTGTGCCCCACTTTGCCACAATAGCAGCGCCATTGACAGACCTGTTGAAGGGGCGAAAGTCTGGGAGGTTAGCTGGAGTGAGAAGGCGGAGGAGGCTTTCTCCGCGTTGAAGTCGGCCCTGTGTGGGTCCCCGGTTTTGGTGACACCCGACTTCAACAAGGAGTTTGTCGTACAGACCGACGCCTCGGAGGTAGGCCTCGGTGCGGTACTGTCGCAGGAGGTCAACGGGGAAGAACATCCCGTTGTCTTCCTGAGCCGTAAGCTCAGTCCCGCCGAGTCCAGATATAGTATAGTGGAGAGGAGTGCCTGGCTATCAAGTGGGCACTCGAAAGTCTCCGCTACTACCTGTTAGGGAGGAGGTTCCGTCTGGTGACCGACCATTCCCCCTCAAATGGATGAGTCAGGCCAAGGAGAGGAATGCTCGGGTCACCAGGTGGTTCCTATCGCTTCAAAATTTCAAATTCTCCGTGGAACACAGGGCAGGCCGCTTGCAGGGCAGCGCAGATGCCCTGTCCCGCGTCCACTGCCTCACGTGTGTTCACCCCTCAGGGTTGAACAAAGGGGGGTGTAAGAGGGTGCAAGGTATCATATGCGATGGCAGGTACGTGTCACCGAGGTTGCTGGCCTTCGGTGAGGTGAGAGCTGGAGTTTTTGTCTGCAGCAGCTTATGCTGCTAGACTTTGTTACTTAGTTTGGCTGCAAAGCTAATCCGGGCCGGCTCTTACTGGGAGTAGGTAAAGTGTAGGGTGGGTGACTACTCCCCACGGTCCAGTCCTGGTTTTGGGCTGGATATAAAACACAGCCGGCAGCTGTGTCCGGGTGGTGATTATCCTGGAGCCTGCTAACAGGACTGTGAGGTTCTCTGTGCTGGAGGACGGAGCTCAGCAAGGTGGTGTTTCCTGCAACCTGAAGGTGGAATCGCCTGCGGCTGGGCCGACTGCTAGGTGTGAACCCGCACCTAAACCACCCAGGTGACTGGACCCTGTGTTGGCCTGTTTTTGTTTTGCCACGTTATTTCCGTTGTGTGTGAACTGTCACCAAAGAGACTGTTTTTCATTTATGGTGTGCAAGTGTGAATAAAACACTGTTTGTTGCACAATCTGGACTCCTTGTTTTGCCTCTAAACTGCACCCGCACCGCTGTCTACCAGAGCGACTCCCCACAATATATATATATATATATATATATATATATATATATATTTGTGTGCTTCTTTGTATTGATCATGGTGGAAATTATGCTCACTGATTGGTAACATAATTGTGGGGTTACTGTCTTTTTGTTTTCTTTGATTTTGTTTATTAGTTCCCATCAGGTCTTTTACTTATATGAATAGATATTAATCTGTAAGGTGGCTCACCAACTGGTTACTATGGATACCTGGTGCTCTTACCCCAATATACTGGTTCACCCCACCAGAAAATAGTATACAATTGCAAATATTTGGTTGGTTTGGGTAGGCACACAGAACTATGGTTTCATGTATCAAACAAATTTATTAATAAAATATTATAATGTTAAAAACCGTGCTCCCAGTGTCACTTATGTTCCAGTATATATACATTACATTTCATCTAGATTTATGTACAACATATTTCATCATAGGTTGGATCTAGGTTCCAATTTGCGATTGCTCATACACTGGATGTAGTTTAATTGTATCCAATATGGGGATATTACATCAAATGTAGAGGTATCGCAATATGGAGGTATCGCAATCAGCTGATCAATACAACAATATAAAACCTTGGTTCATCAATAAAGCAATATAAAAACTTAGAACTTTACACCGTTTATGTTTGTATAGTTAAGCGGGTTATCCCCCAATTTGACCGTTCGGTGGTATATCTCTCATATATGTATCGATAGCATAGGTGATCTTCTGTACCGGTCTGTAATTTGAAAGAGTCTTTCAGTTCCCGGTAAAGTTTTGTTTTTATCTCCCGTTAGTTTTGAGTTCACAGTTTTGTGTATTTTCTTAGGGAATGCGCTGTATATTTATAATGAGGTTTTAGTTTTTACTCACGGTCCCGGTGGTTGTCTGTGTGCGGCGTCTCGCATCCACGCTGAACCTGTTGCCGGCTCTCCTCGTGTGGCGTCTCACGTGACTGAGTTCGGTCACGTGATTTCGACTCCCTTTTCTCTTCTCAGTCCACGGCCGCGGTGATTGTGCTTAGCAGAGTGATCTTTTCCACTATATAGGTGGGAGTTATATATATTAAGTTCTCGAGTTGCCCTTGTTGGGGGTCACAATTTTTAATCCACATGGGTCCTTTGCCTGTTAGATACCAAACCACTCTGCTTTGTTATTGAATGTAGTGGGGCTTGATTTAATGCCCCTATAACTATGTGACTATGCACCTTATCATTTGTATGTGGATAAGTGATTCCCTCTCCTGTGGACATTGAGTGTGGAGTCCGTCTGATTTGACTACGTGTAACATGTATAACATCTCTTTTTGGGGGTGTATCAGTGATGGGTGTTAGGATTCTGGCACTTCTTTATGTCTGACACCTTTTTTATGTACTATGTATATGTATTGTGCATTGTATATGATGCAATAAAGTTTGGTTATATTTTATACTGTATCGAGCATGTGTTTGTTCTCCAGTTTGGGGTTACGACAGTTGTAGGTACGCGATATATTGTAGGTACATGCCTATGTGGATTGCTGTTGAGGCCTGTGTTGGTTTTTAGATATCTCAGGTAGTCAACTGTCCGTCCCAGCAGCAAAACATGAGGTGAAACGCATTCTTTATATCTGAATAACATTCTAAAGAAAAGGTACATCTCAGCCTTTTTACATAATATCTATTTTTATGGACCATGCTGGTATAACCTGTCTATCTCCTGTATATAATTATATATTTACGGCTGGTATAAGTTAAACATCTTCTTGTATACAGTGATATGGATCATGCTGCCATAACCTGGCTATCTCCTGTATATAATTATATATTTACGTTTGGTATAAGTTAGAAATCTTCTTGTATATAGTGATATGGACCATGCTGGTATAACCTGGGTATCTCCTGTATATAATTATTTATGTACAGCTGGTATAAGTTATATATCTCCTTGTATGTAGTGATATGAAGTGTGCTGGTATAACCTGGCTATCTCCTGTATATAATTATACATGTACAGCTGGTATAAGTTATATATCTCCTTGTATACGACCTGGGAGTCCAAGATGCATCAAGACATCGTCCCCATGCTGTTCCCGAACGATTTTAGTGGTATTTCCATCAATTTATGTCCTTTTCCTGTAGAACCAGACACCCTCCCTCTTTAGAGCAGGGGTGCCTGGTTTAATGCTCTGATTCTCCCATTGACTTCCAATGTGGCTTGAGTGCTCTGTAGAGCACCTGAGCATCCAGATGTGTCACCTGAGCATCCAGATGTGTTTGGCCCAAGCACCCGAGCACTTTGGTGCTTGATCAACACTATTGCTGCCACCTGCTGGTGAACCAGGCACATTACACGTAAACATAACAGTTACAAACATTATTAGGAATGCACATTGTGGTGAACCTGGAATAAATACACAAGATGACATGAGGTTAGACCAATAACGACAGTAGCAAGATGCAGAAGTGGTAACACCACTCTGTGGTGTTACATTCCCCCTTACTTAAAACCAAGTCGTCCTCGGCTTGTGCTTAGGATGTGCTCTAAGGTACCCAAGGAAGGTTAAAGTGCTGCATGAGAACATACATAGACTGACATAGATACGGCTACCACTAGGTTCCTGCCCGTATGAGTAGGGTGGCTATTCACAGTTTGCCCTCTCGGTATAACCAGTGAACCAAAAAAAACTGCACTAAGCGCTCAAATACTCCAAAGAGGACTGTGCCAGAGTCGTATATAGAGCGTGGGAGTTTCATGGACTGTAATCCCTCCACGATACTATGAGACGCCCGCAAATAGAAGGGTGGCTTCATCCTGTAATCCCTTCCTAGCATCAAGGCCTTATAATACTTTACACTTTGTCACCTTGATGAATGAACAGGTAGCAGGAGCCTTAGGGCACACCAAAGTAGGAGGAGGAGCCGGTTTTGTCCCAGAACTCCCACGAGGGCTAATCCCTCTAAACACACATTTTAGCAGGGGGTTACCCTTGATGGTGTTAGACCTACTTGTGACTTAATACTTGGTCCCCGTTGTGTAGCAAAAATACAATACAATGCCTAAGCTTTCTGAGCTAACACAAGGTAACATAAGAACCATTAGTATTGACGTCCTCAGAGGCAATCCATATGAGCTATGAAGTAAGGTGCTAACTATATGGCTAACAGCATTAGGGTTAGTGCAAAAACACAGTGCAAATATATGATGCAATAGCATAGTGCAATCAAATTCACAGTAGAGTATTTTCCTTCAGTGCGGCCAAAACAAGTGCACCAATACTGGGACAAGTAGTGCAAAAGTCCTTTGTAATCCACATGAGGTAATAATGGCATTATTTGTAATCCACATGGGTATAAGATAAAATAGCAGCAATGGTGATGAGAACCCTTTTAGTAAAAGGGGGCTCCCACTTAACCTGAGAAGGGGGTAAAAAAGGAATCGGGCGCAGACGTGCGCAACTTGGAGGTATTAAGTTACTGAAGATGGGGGGAGTCCTAACGAGCATGGCCATCAGGGTGAGGAACAACCGGGAGAAACAAACAAAATAGCCAACACGTCCTTACCCATCAAGTCCCATAAGTTCACGGTCTGTTTCAGGATACTTGAGGAAGAAGCTCCTTAGAGGAGGTACCCAAACTCCTCCTCGCTGCTGCTGCTACTAAACTACATAAGAACATCTTTATTACCATATTAAAAAGGTGCATATAGCACATACAATTAAAATACATAAGGGGGGTGCATAGATGGGCGGCATCCAAGAGGAGAGACAGAGGGAGGAGGTTTGGTAAACAAGTCGGTTGGACAAAGTGCAAGTGCATACAATCAATAGAATAATAACATACCCATACTGTGTCTCTCCTCCGGGATGGCGCCAACCCCGATGCGTGTTTCGGCACAAGCCCCACAAGACGAAGGCTTGTGCCGAAACGTCGGGGGCTGGCGCCATCCCGAGGAGAGACACAGTATGGGTATGTTATTATTCTTTGATTGTATGCACTTGCACTTTGTCCAACCGACTTGTTTACCAAACCTCCTCCCCTCTGTCTCTCCTCTTGGATGCCGCCCATCTATGCACCCCCCTTATGTATTTTAATTGTATGTGCTATATGCACCTTTTTAATATGGTAATAAAGATGTTTTTGCAATGATACGCAGTCTGGTATTTTCTATTTAGGTTGTGTTGATTTATATACCACAGGAGTTTTGTTATACAGTTGTGGTACTTGGGCTCATGGTGGCCCAGTATTGGCTATAACCTTTGGCGATTTAAACTACATAAGAGGGCACTTCTGCCTCTTGTAAGCCAGGCTGCCTGCTACAGTGGTGCTGCCTGCTACTGATGGGTAATGACCTGGTGGTCACACTAGCCATAGCAGCAGCAACCTTCTGCCTTACAGGATCGGAACCTCCTGCCAGGGTAGATAGGCTGAAAACCTCCGGCTGTAGGTGCTGTGGTAGTTGGAACTCCAGTTGTAGAGAGGGAGCCCGGGAAGCTCTCTCAGCAGCTGACGACATCTTCCAGGGAAGTTGATAGTTCACCACCAGCGGGCTGTAGATAAACATGGAGGTAGACACACATCCCAGTTGGTAAGTTGGTGGCGAGGGCAGACCCGGCATAAGAAGCTCCGGCTTAGGCTGCGGCTTCTCACAAAAGTGGAGGACTCCTTCTGCGGTCTCCTGCAGACAGCGTACATGGCCTGCGGCAGATGGATCTTCCTGCTAGCACTCAGCTGCTGGCACTGGGACCAGTGGCTTAGGTAAGTGGGTCACCCGGTGGGAAGGGCCTCTTGAGGGATTCCATAGGGGTATCGCAATATGATGCCTGCATATAAACTGTGTCGGGCCTGGGGCAAGTAGGGGAGCTTGACGGATCGGCAACCCACAAACAATTCCTCACCGATCTCGTCGTCCGCAACAAAGCCGCTCCTCTCTCCACCGAAAACCTGATAACGATTCCTCTGCGTCGCTCCAATTTTGGATCTCTCGGCTGGGGATGGTCTAAAACGCAGACTACCCAGTCCTCAAAGCTTTTTATATTCCCAAATGGTGATCACGTGGGCCGGTGCGGAAAGTGCCCCAGACCCCTTCTCCGGTCTCCGCAGTATTTGTAATACTTACATCTCTTGCATGGTAGCACGCAGTTCGGACTCGTCGTCTCCATACACCATCCCTTTCCAGTTTGGCTTAGGTCGCGTCATGTTGCTCTTGCTGCAATACCAACTGGTGAATGAGGAGGAGTTTTTAGGGTGAAGTCTTCATTTCCATTTTCTATATAAAGCTGTTCCCTGTGGGCAGGGCTGTCTTTTCCCACTCTTGGGATGGGTGTTTCCCTGTTTTCCCACTCTTGAGTAGAGTTGAGCGAACACCTGGAAGTTCGGGTTTGACGGGTTCAGCCAAACTTCACAAAAAAGTTCGGGTTCGGGATTGAAGTCAATGGGGACTTGAACTTTTGGGCACTAAAATGGATGTAAAATAGCCCTGGAAGGGGCTAGAGGGCTGCAAAAGCCAGCAAAATGTAGGTAGGTGCCCTGCAAATAAATGTGGATAGGGAAATGACTTAAAATAACATAAAATACAGAAAAATTATAAATAACTGTTCTAAACCTGAGCCCAAGTGAGTGACAGTGGCACCTGCCCCCCAATAAACAGAGGATGTGGCGGCAACGCCACCACATCTACCACCATCACCAAGCATCTCCACCGAATCCCATGGAAGTGTCCAGCTATCAGCTGTACATCTCCCAAACACTGGAGAGTTTATGGTGCAGCTAGTTCCAATAGGGGTGAGGTAATGGGTTCACTCTTAAGCTTATATAAATGAAGTATTACATTGGCATTCAGAAAACATCATCTCTATCTTATATCAAATTTTCAAGTAATAAAATATTATAGCTTTTCAGCTTGTTCAAATGGAATTATGTACACACCCTTAAAGTCGCAATGGAAGGAAAAAGTTAGGTAATCACTCCACTTCACCCAGGAGGCGCGGTTTGGGATAAGCACATGACGCCGCTAACCTCCTGCGCCCGGATCGCGTGTAGAAGTTGTCAGGAAAGAACGGCAATACCACTTTAGGCTTTTTCTTGAACTTTCCTTTATTTCGATATCCGGGGTGGGGGAGAAGGAGAAGGCTCTGACTCAACGCGTTTCGGGGTTGTTCCTAAAACCCCTTCCTCAGGAGGAGTATTTACATATATACACAGTATACAATTTATAGTGAAAAAAGAACCGCCAAATGTCATGGCGTCACTTCCGGTTCGGCAGGGCGTCACTTCCGGTTCAGCAGGTGCGTTCCAAAAACGCACCGGAAGTGACGTTTTCCCCATGCATCGGCACCTTGTTAAAATTTAAAGTTGATAAATAGGTTAAAACCATTCAAGACAGGAGGACAGGAAATAAATACAGATAATACATATTAATATTGTATAAGAAGAGAGAAATGATTCATAATCAACTGCGATGTAGTGGCGAAGACTTC
>JAKVIS010002472.1:0-22711 GCA_033119425.1 Bufotes viridis | reverse complement strand
ATGGACACCAGATTTGGGGACCCAGAACATGAATTTGGTCACCAAAATTCACAAATGCTGTATTTAACTGCTATAAATTGTAAATAATTATTTAAACGACAGACGCACAACTGTTTTTTCGGCCTAAAACACAGCTTTTTTCAATAAAACCCCAAAATGCCGTTTTTAACTGCTGTAAATTTAAATTAGCTATTTATACCGTGTATGTACAACTGCTTTGTGAAGCAAAAATATTACTTTTTTCCCACAGAAAAGAATAATGCACTATTTCTCAGCTGTAATGTGAAATCGGCATTTAGGCGGTATATTTCAAGATGCTCTGTGGATCAGGATTACCACTTTTTTGTCAAAAAACATACACTTATGCTGTATTTCACAGTAGCGATGTAAAATAGGTAGTTGCAATGGGTATTTCAGACTGTTTGGTGGACCTTGAATAAAGTTTATTTTCTATAAAAAACAAAGAAGCACTATTTCCCTGCAGAAATATAAAATATGTTGTTGGACGGTGTATGCAGAACTGTTTTGTGGACAAGGAATATGGTTTTGCCCCCAAAATTACACGGATTCTCTATTTCACCGCAGAAATGTCAAATATATATTTTGCTGGTGTAAAATAGGTTTGGTTGATCAGGATGAGCACTTTTTTTTTTAACTAAACTACACTGATGCACTATTTGATAGCTGAAATGGAATATACGGTTTAGTGCATTGTATACACAAGTGGTCCGTGGCACCACAGATCCCAGGCTAGACAAATGGACTATGTCACCCCTTAAACAAACAAAAGGCAATATAGGGGACTTGAGCAGCCAGAAAAAAAGTTTTGTTTTTTTCCTTCACTGAGCTACAAAATAGGATTAGGCTAATGTCCCTGGCTGGCTGGCTGGCACACATGCAGTACACTGCAGTGGCTAATATGGCCGCCGAGCACCACCTCAGTAACAGATGGATTACAAAAAAAGATTTCCCTTGCAGTGGCTGGGTACAGAAAAGTTGGATTGCTGAATCTCCCTCCCTCTCTATTTTCTGTATCTTGTGGATTACAGTAGCACAGGTTCTTCTGATTTCTGTCCTATTCTGTCCCTGATCGCAGCACTAGCATCCTCTCCAGTAGGCATGGCTGTGATGGCTTCTTAGAGCAAGAAGTAAAACGCTTGCTGATTGACTGCTGTGCAGCCCTTCAGAAAGCGGGAAGAAATATTTTTTGAAAATGTTCGGGTTTGGGTCCGTGTCCCGAACACCCCAAAATTCGGTACGAACCTGAACTATACAGTTCGGGTTCGCTCAACTCTATCCTTGAGTGGTCCAGCCAGAGCCCTGATTTGAACTCAATAAAAAATCTCTGGAGAGACCTGAAAATGGCTGTCACCGACTGTTCCCAATAAACCTGACAGAGCTTGAGAGGATCTGCAGAGAAATATATTTTAGCATCATACCCAAGAAGACTGGAGGCTGTAATCACTGGCAAAAGTGCTTCAACAAGAAAACAGCCGCTTGAGTTTTTTTTAATTGCCAGCGAGTACCAGATGTCCAAAAATAGGACATGCCCTATTTTTGGCTATTTCATGGCCCGACAGACCACATTGAAATCAGTGGGCCTATTTTTAATGGCTGTGTAGACAAAAGTGTACTTCATACAATGCCTTTCAGGGGTTAGAATATAAAAAGTATACTGTATACAGTATATACAGTATCTACTCACCTTATTAACTTGAAAAAACTGATATGCGCTCTGCACTGTAGGGAACTGGAAGGACCTAAGGCTTCTAGTATCATGACATCACATGTGACTTCATGACACAGGAAACGTCTAGTTCCCTACAGTACAGGGTGAGTATCAGTGTGTTCAAGTGAATGAGGTATTTTGGGGGGTATCTTATATACAGGGGGCACTGTTGGAGGAGATTTCAAAAGCAAGGGGGCACTATTGGAGGATTTTATACACAGAGTGGAATTGTGAGGGGCTATAAATATATATATATATATTTGCACTACTATAGGGGGCATTATACACACTGGGAGCACTAAAGTGGGGCCATTATAGATATTGGGGGCACAGTGGGATATACTTAGGGTATTGTTAACTGCCATAACTTTTGCACAATGACCATTAAAAATGGACAATGACCAGCAAATGGATGTACACATGGATGCAAAATGGCTATGAAAAACTGACAGCGAGTTTATTTTCACTGAATGTAGCCTTAGCATTGAGTAAAGGGCCTGAATACTTATGTCAAAGGAAAATTTTAATTTTCCCTTTTTAATAAATTAGTAAAGTTTTCAAACATTCTGTTCTGTTGCTCATTATGGGGACTAAGTGCAGATTAACAGGGCAAAACTTTATTTTATTAAAAATTTTAGCGCAAGGCTGCAACTTAACAAAATGTAAAGATTTTTTTAATATTCACCTTTACTACAGGGGTCATAGGGTGTTTGCAACAATGTTCTGTGCATGTAAATTACCAGAATTTTGACATCTTTTTTGGCGCTGCACTATACCTATTCATGACTTTAGTTTGTCCTCATTAAACCATAAAGGGGTTTCCAAGACCCCAAAAATGTCAGAAAACCGCGTTATTATTATTATTTATTTATTTATTTAATACCATGGCGCTGTACATCCAGCCGGGGTTACACAAATATAAAAATATAATAAACAAGAAACTATTAACAGACTGGTACAGAGGGGTAGAGGAACCTGTCCACAAGAGCTTACAATCTTAATGGGAAGAGAAGAACACAGAAGGTGCGGGTATAGGCTGCTCTTGTGGCTGTGTGGTGGCAGCATGCTCATTGCAGGTGGTAGGCTTTCCTGAAAAGGCAGGTTTTCAGGTTGCTCTTGAAGGTTTGGATGTTGGGGGAGAGTCTGATGTGTTGTGGTAGTGAGTTCCAGAGTAGGGGGGAGGCACGTGAGATTGTGTCGATTGTGTGAAGAACAGATGAGAGGAGAACAGCGGAGGAGGTCCTGTGAGGATCGGAGATTACGTGGAGGATAGATCGAGAAAGCAGGTCAGAGATGTAAGGAGGGGACAGGTTGTGGATGACCTTATATGTATTTGTTAGTATTTTAAACTGAATTCTTGGGGACAATGGGGAGCCAGGGAAGGGATTGGCAGAGGGGGAGGCAGAGGAGAAATGAGGGGAGAGGTGGATTGACCAGGCAGCAGAGTCAATAATAGATTGGAGGGAAGTGAGAGTGTTGGATAGCAGGCCACATAGTAGGATGTTGCAGTAGTCCATGCAGGAAAAATAACCTGCCTTCTGACCCTCCATTCCAGTGCACCCCATTAGTATTTGTCTCCAACCCTATAGTGATGATATCCTCAACTACCTCTCGTAATCACTACAGCCAATCAGTGGTGTCAGGGATGTCATCACTGCAGAGACAACAAAATTGCAGAACACTCAGAGCCAAAATGTTTGTCTGTGTAATGGTGTAATGGGGACGGCACACTCAGGGAAAACCCTGATTGAGGTCCCAACCGCTGCTTATGTCTATGACAGGGATGGAAAGAACTCCTCACTACCTGACTGTGCAACAGGTTCTCTAGTAGAAAGAATCTAGTACTACCATGTGTCAGCTAAAAGCAAAAAAAGAAATAATCAAGAAAGAAATGGTTCTTATAATATTTTGTGACTCAAGGAGTTGACAAGTTCATGATCTGAAACCATGATAGGCATATTCAGCTGGTCTTTACAATCAAGAAGTAGTGAGAGATAAGTCCTGCTCACGAGGGCCAATCATCAGCCCACCAGGTCCTGTGACCGTACTCACATCAGGTGTTCCCATGTTCTCCTAATGATAGGATTGTGTTCATAGAATGGCTCCTAAACCCAGCTCTTCATATGGATCAATGATGTGTGAGCTGACGGGAGGTCACCAGTCTCACTGACATGTCATACACTGCAGCACGAAGACCTCTATATATACACACAGAAGGAACACTCAGTGGATAATTCTCTCATTGCCCCCTGTGGTCTCATTACACTGAGAAAATACAACTGCAGAGAACTAATTGTAGATGAGATTGCTGGTCGTGTTCTGCAGGTAAACAGAAAAATCAGAATTTACATTATATTAGGATATAGATTTAAATCATAAAATGTTAAAATGTAAATGAATGATACATTTGTACAGTAAAATTAGCATCAATTTAGTAAAATGTCAGTTCCATTAGGCTACATTCACACGACAGTAAAAAAAAAAAAAAAAACTGCCATAAAAACGGACACAATGTCAGTTTTTCATGCCCATTCTATATCCTTGTTTGCATCCATTTTCAGTTTTCCGTTTGTTTTTAATGGCCATTTTGGATCAGATTTTAATGGCAGTTAAAAATGGATGAATTTCATTGGTTTACTTTTTTTAGCATCCCAAAACCTGCAGTGCCCCCAGTATCTATAATGGCTGCTGAACTGAGGGTGAGGGTCTGCTGCTGATCTAACCCTCTAAAACATTAGGGGCCAGTGCCTGCTGCTGATCTGACCCTCTAAAACATTATGGGAGTGGGCCTGCTGCTGATCTGACCATCTAAAACATTAGTGGTGAGGGCCTGCTGCTGAGCTCTCCGTCTGAAAGATTATGGGCGAGGTCCTGCTGCCGAGCTGACCATCTAAAACATTAGGAGTGAGGGCCTGCTGCCGAGCTGACCATCTAAAGCATTATGGGAGAGGGCCTGCTGCTGATCTGACCATCTAAAACATTAGGGGTGAGGGCCTGCTGCTGATCTCTCCGTCTGAAAGATTATGGGCGAGGTCCTGCTGCCGAGCTGACCATCTAAAACATTAGGAGTGAGGGCCTGCTGCCGAGCTGACCATCTAAAACATTAGGCGTGAGGGCCTGCTGCCGAGCTGACCATCTAAAACATTATAGGTGAGGGCCAGCTACCAAGCTGACCATCTAAAACATTAGGGGTGAGGGCCTGCTGCTGAGCTGACCCTCTAAAACATTATGGGTGAGGGCCTGCTGGTGACCCTCTAAAACATTATGGGCGAGGGCCTGCTGGTGACCCTCAAAATCATTAGGAGCAAGGTCCTGCTGATGACCCTCTAAAACATTAAAGGGGTTGTCCAAGTTATATTTATTGATGACCATCTAAAACATTAGGGGCGAGGGCCTGCTGGTGACTGTCTAAAAAATTATGCGTGAGGGCCCATCACTGAGCTGACATTCTAAAAGATTAGAAGAGAGGGCAGCCTAATAAGCATGTTAATATGATGGAGGAGGAGGGCGAGAAAAGGGAGATTTAACCATATACCCTGTTTAGAGGCGGAAGGGGTGCATGGGAATACAGTGTATTCAATACAGCATAAAAACCACATGTAGAGTGCTTTTGTGTTCAGCAGCTTTCCTCTGGTGGAGTAGTGAAGTCCGGGGCAATCCAGGCCTTGTTAATTTTTATAAGAGTCAACAGGTCAGCATTTTCAGTTAACAGGCGGATGAGATTATCAGTTATTATGTCGTCAGCAGCACTAAAAACACGCTCTGACAAAACACTGGCTGCGGGGCAGACGGGCACCTCCAAGGTGTAGAGCGCCTGTTCGTGCCACATGCCACGTGTCCAGCTTGGACACCCAGTAGTTGTAAGGCACAGAGGGATCACTGAGGAAGCTGACACGGTCTTCTATGTACTCCTTCACCATCTTCCAAAATTTTTCCCTCCTTGTGACACTAGGCCGCGCATCAGGTTGAAGGTGCTGGCGGGGTGTCAAAAACTGTCTCAGGCGTTGGAGAGTGTTGCCCTGCCTCTGTTGGAACCACTGTGAGTTTCCCTCGTCTCCCCTCCTCGGTTGGACAAGGAACTAGGTACTCTGCAGCCAGCGTTGTCAGCTGGAAATTTTTGGATCAATTTTTCCACAAGGACTTTCTGGTATTGCACTATTTTGCTCGTCCTCTCCACCACAGGAATGAGAGATGAGAAGTTCTCTTTGTAGCGGGGGTCAAGAAGGGTGAACAACCAGTAATAGGTGTTGGCCAAAATGCGTACAACGCGAGGGTCACGGGAAAGGGAGCCTAACATAAAGTCAGCCATGTGTGCCAGAGTTCCAACAGACAAGACTTTGCTGTCCTCACCAGGAGGATGACTATCAATCTCCTCACCCTTTTCCTCCTCTTCTGTCCATCCACGCTGAACAGATGGAATAGAACTTCCATGGGTAGTACCCTCTGAAGCGAAGGCAACCGTCTCCGGCTCCTCATCCTCATCATCATCCAATTCTCGCTGAGAAGACGAACTGAGGATGGTCTGGCTATCACCTTGTGTACTGTTTTCCCTATTTCCACCTCTTCCGCATGCAAAGCGTCCACCTTAATTGATAGCAGCGAGTAGACACAGAAGTGGGATGGTTACGCTGATAATAGCGTTATTGCCGCTCACCATCTGTGTTGATCCCACAAAGTTGCGTAAAACCTCATAGAGGTCAGACATCAATGCCCACTCGTCGCTTGTGAAGAGTGGAAGCTGACTGGAAAGGCGACGACCATGTCGCAGCTGGAATTCCACTACTGCCCTCTGCCGCTCACCAAGCGTGGCTAACATGTGGAACGTTTGAGATCCAGTGCGAGCTCATATAACACAACAGTCAGTGAGCTGGCAATTGCAAGTGCTGCTGCAGTGTTGCCAGCAGAAGCTGTCAATGACTTGCGGAAAAGGGCTCACATGTGGTGCACTGTCACCAGTAGCTCAGGCAAATTGGGGATGGTTTTAAGAAACCACTGAACCACTAGGTTGAACACATGGATTAGGCATAGTATGTGTGTGAGCTTGCCAAGCTCCAAAGCTGCCACCAAGTTATGGCCATTATCAGACATAACCATGCCTGGTTGTAGGTTGAGTGGAGAGAGCCACAGCTCAGTATGGTCCCTTATCCCCTGCCTTAGCTCTGCGGCAGTGTGTTGTTGGTCACCTAAGCAGACCAGTTTAAGCACGGCCTGTTGCCGCTTCCCCATTGCAGTGCTAGACTGATTCCAGCTACTGACTGATGGCTGACTGGTGCTGCAAGGGTGATAATTCAGAGGTGGAAGTGGAGGAGGAGGCGGAGGAGTAGAAGGGGGTTGCAGCCACTAACATAGGTTGCGGTGGAAACCCTGATGGAATTGGTCCTGCAATCCTTGGCGTCGGTACCACCTGTGTGATCCCAGGGTACGACTCGTTCCCGGCCTCCGCAATGTTCACCCAGTGTGCCGTCAGGGAAATATAGTGTCCCTGGCCAAAAGCACTTGTCCATGTGTCAGTTGTTAAGTGGACCTTACCAATAACTGCGTTGGTCAGGGCACAGGTGATGTTATGGGACACATGCCGGTGTAAGGCTGGGACTGCACACCGTGAAAACTATTGGCAGCTGGGGACAGAGTAATGCGGGACGGCCACCGCCATAAGGCCTGGGAAAACCTCAGAGTCCACAAGCCTAAATGGCAACATTTCCAGGGCCAGCAATTTGGAAAGGTCCACATTTCGTGCTATGGCTTGTGGGTGGGTGGCTGGGTATTTGCGCTTTCGTCAAAGGCCTGAGGTATAGACATCTGTACGCTGCGCTGGGACACAGAAGTGGATGAGCTAGCTGATGGTGCTTGCTAAGGTCCAGGTGCCTGGTGGGAGGAATCCAGGCCCACAGCCTGTATCACATAAAGGAGGGCCTCATTCACATGGTGCTACAATTGTTCAGGTACACTGCTGCACTCATAAGGCTGCCAAAAATTACAAGGAACTGGCACTCCAATACACCCTTTATTACACATAAAGAAGGGCATCATACACACCCTTGAAAAATTATCATTGATGGCCTACTGGTGACCCTCAAAAACATTTGGAGCAAGGGCGTGCTGGTTACCATCTAAAACATTATAGTTGAGGGCCTGAAGGTGAGCGGACCCAAAAAAAATTGTAGTGAGGGCCTGAAGGTGAGCGAACCCCATAAAACATTGCAGTGGTGCCCTACAGGTGAGCAGACAGTATAAAGCATTGGAGGTGAGGGCCTGAAGCCTAGAGAAACCCATAAAACATTGCAGTAATGGCCTACAGGTGAGCAGACGGTATAAAGCATTGGAGGTGAGGGCCTGAAGCCTAGAGAACCCCATAAAACATTGCAGAAATGGCCTACAAGTGAGCAGAGGGTATAAAGCATTTGAGCTGAGGGCCTGAAGCCTAGAGAACACCATAAAACACTGCAGTAATGGACTACAGGTGAGCAGACAGTATAAAGCATTTGAGCTGAGGGCCTGAAGCCTGGTGAACCCCATAAAACACTGCAGTAATGGACTACAGGTGAGCAGACAGTATAAAGCATTGGAGTTGAGGGCCTGAAGCCTAGTGAACCCCATAAAACATTGCAGTCATGGCCTAGAGGTGAGCAGACCGTATAAAACATTAGGAGTGAGGGTCTGAAGCCTAGTGAACCCCATAATTCATTGCAATGATGACCTACAGGTGAGCAGAAGGTATAAAGCATTTGAAGTAAGGGCCTGAAGCCTAGAGAACCCCATAAATCATTGGATTGATGGCCTACAGGTGAGCAGACCTTATAAAGCATTGGAGATGAGGGCCTGAATCCTAGAAAACCCCATAAAACATTGCAGTGATGAGCTACAGATGAGCAGACGGTATAATGCATTGGAGGTGAGGGCCTGAAGCCTAGTCAACCCCATAAAATATTGCAGCGATGGCCTACAGTTGAGCAGACGATAAAAGCATTAAAGGTGAGGGCCTGAAGCCTAGCGAACCCCATAAATCATTGCAGTGATGGCCTACAGGTGAGATTACGGTATAAATCATTGGAGGTGAGGGCCTGAAGCCTAAATAACCCCATAAAACATTGCAGTGATGGCCTACAGGTGAGCAGACGGTATAAAGCATTGGAGGTGAGGGCCTGAAGCCTAGTGAACCCCATAAAACATTGCAGTGATGGACTACAGGTGAGCAGACAGTATAAAGCATTGGAGGTGAGGGCCTGAAGCCTAGTGAACCCCATAAAATATTGCAGCGATGGCCTACAGGTGAGCAGACGGTATAAAGCATTGGAGGTGAGGGCCTGAAGCCTAGAGAAACCCATAAAACATTGCAGTGATGGGCTACAGGTGAGCATACGGTATAAAGCATTGGAGGTGAGGGCCTGAAGCCTAGTGAACCCCACAAAACATTGCAGTAATGGCCTACAGTTGAGCAGACGATAAAAGCATTAAAGGTGAGGGCCTGAAGCCTAGCGAACCCCATAAATCATTGCAGTGATGGCCTACAGGTGAGCAGACGGTATAAAGCATTGGAGGTGAGGGCCTGAAGCCTAGTGAACCCCATAAAACATTGCAGTGATGAGCTACAGATGAGCAGAAGGTATAAAGCATTGGAGGTGAGGGCCTGAAGTCTAGAGAACCCCGTAAAACATTGCAGTAATGGCCTACAGGTGAGCAGACGGTGGAAAGCATTGGAGGTGAGGGCCTGAAACCTAAAGAACCCCATAAAACTTTGCAGTGATGGCCTACAGGTGAGCAGACGGTATAAAGCATTGGAGGTGAGGGCCTGAAGCCGAGCAAACCCTACAAAAGATTGTAGTGAGGGCATATATATTCTGTATGGAAGAGGAGTAGGCAGAGGAGGCTGATGAGAAAACAAGAATCAATCATATACCCTTTTTTTTGCGGTGAAAGGGGTAAAAAAATCTGAATCTTGTGTATTGAGTACATTATAAAGCATACATTTTAATTGCATTTTTGTTCATCATTAGCTCAGCTTTCCTCTAGTGGAGTGGAGAAGTCAGAGGCAATCCAGGCCTTGTTCATTTTTATCGGAGTCAACCTGTCAGCATTGCCAGTGGACAAGCGGATACGCTTATTGGTTATAATGCACACCTGACTAGTTCTTCTGCCCTGGATGCTGGTTTTTAATCAGAGTGAGTATAAAGCTGAATGTGTACTCACGTTGCCTGTTGGTGGCCATCTGGCTCCAGGAGGAGTGCACAGTGGGCTCGGCATGCATGTTGGTACCTGCATCCCCGGATCTAATGGAGGCTGTTACAGCACCGGAAGGGGTTGATGAGTACGGTCTATCCCAGCATGCATGCTGGGCTCACACTCCCTGGGTTTTATGTGGCTGTCGTGGCCCATAACAGGTAGGACTTAGCGTTAGGAGGATTTTGTGTGGCTGTCATGGCCCATAGCAGGTCAGATTTGGCGTTAGTACCCACTTTAGGAGACAACCGTGTCGGGGTGAGTGGGCTTACTACCTTTTGATCAAAATGTAAACTAGTGTCTCCACTGTTTGCATGCGATATCACTAATGTCCTCTTATAGCTCCCATCTGGGGCAGAGCTCTTGTTGCAGAGTGCTGTTGCATTTCTGTGTTTGTGTGTATGGTTGTCATGGCCTACGTGCACCTACGTGCATACAGGGAGTGCTGACTGACCCCCCCTTGTGTTTTTATCGGTTATAATGCCACCAGCAGCACTAAATACATGCTCAGACATTACACTGGCGGCAGGGCAGGCCATCATCTCCAAGGTGTAGAGTGCAAATTCATGCCACGTGTCCAGCTTGGACACCAAGTAGTTGTAAGGCACTGAGGGATCATTTAGGACACTGACACGGTCTGCAATGTATTTCTTCACCATCTTCCAAAACTTTTCCCTCCTTGTAGCACTTGGCCGCGATTCAGGGTGAGGTTGCTGGCGGGGTGTCATGAAAGTGTCCAATGCCTTGGAAAGTGTTGCCCTGCCTCTATTAGAACTACTGTGTGTTCCCCTTGTCTCCCTTCTTCGGTTGCCTAAGGAAGTACGGACTCTGGCGGCCGCATTGTGAGATGGAAAATTTTTGAGCAATCTGTCAACAAGTACCTTCTGGTATTGCACGGTTTTACTCGTCCTCTCCACCAACGGAATCAGACATGAGAAGTTCTCTTTGTAGCAGGGGTCGGTAAGGGTTAACACCCAGTAATCTGTGTTACCTAAAATGAGTCACACAACAGTCGGTGAGCTGGAATCAGCAAGCGCTGCTGCAGCGTTGACAGACCGGCCGAAGCTATGGACAACTTGCGGAATTGAGCACACAAGCGGCGCGCCTTCACTAGTAGCTCTTTCAAATTAGGGTAGGTTTTGATAAACCGCTGAAACACTAAGTTTAAGATGTGGGCTAGGCATGGAATGTGTGTCAGGTTGCTGAGCTCCAAAGCCACCACCAAGTTGCGGCCATTGTAGGACACAACCATGCCTGTTTCTAGGTTGAGTGGCTCGGTCTGGTCCGTTACACCCAGCAATAGCTCTGCGGCGGTGTTCTGTTTGTCCCCTAAGCAGATCAGCTTCAGCACAGCATGTTGACACTTATCCACAGCACTGCTACACTGCTTCCAGCTAGCGACTGATGGCTGACTGCTGTTGGAGGTGGAAGTGGAGGAGAAGTGGGGGTTGGAGCCAGTAACATAGCTGCTGGCGGAGATTCTGATGGACGTAGGGCCCGCAATCCTGGGTGTGGGTAGCACCTGTGCCATTCCAGGGTCCGACTCTCCCCAGGCCTCCACAACATACACCCAGTGTGCGGTCAGGGAAGTGTAGAGTCCCTGGCAACCAGCACTTGTCCATGTGGCCGTGGTGAGGTGACCTTCATAGTAAGTTCGTTGGTTAGGACAGGGGCGATGTTCTGGGACATATGCTGGTGTAAGGCGGGCACGGCACACCGCGAAAAATTGTGGCGGCTGGAGACTGCGTACCGTGGGACGGCTGCAGACATCAGGCTGCGGAAGGCCTCAGTGTCCACAAGCCTAAATGGCAACATTTAAAGGGTCAGTAATTTTGAAAGCTGCGCATTTAGTGCTATGGCCTGTGAGTGGGTCGCTTGGTATTTGCGTGTGCGTTCAAATGCCTGTGTTATTGACATTTGGACGCTGCATGGGGACAGGGAAGTGACTGCTCCATTGCCTGCGCTAAATCTGCTGCATAACGTTAACGCATCCAAAATATATGTCTTTTGCTGCTGCTCTGGAATGTAATATCCTTATATTGTTTTTCTTATGCTGATGCATAACTGTTTTTGATAATATCTCTGCAATGTCCTAGCACTGGCAGCTCTGCTAGTCTAGCGGGATTCAGGACTGTCAGCGTTTAGCATTGACAATAGATAGCACATTATCATGGCACACTTTCTGCGCAGAACACTGCAGTACCGCTACTCTCGCTATCTTTCCAGTGTGTCTCTTAGCGCCAAGAGAGAAGCTCAGAGAACAGAGCCAAAGTAGCAGAACTGCCAGTGGTTAGCACTGGCAGCAAGTCAGGCAAGGGCAGAGCAGAGATAAAGCACATATAGTGAGGCAAGAGCTGGGGAAGTGACAAGAGGCAGCATGAAAGCCTCTGTATGTTACACACAGGTGTCTTCAGAGCTCAGTTGAACTCTGAAGACAGACACTCCTTAGGAATGCTCAGGAAATTCAATTCTATGTTCATAAACAGCTTGTCCTGGATGGGGTATGTCTACAAATATTAATGGATAATTAGCTAATTGATCATAGCCCCCAAGATCTGATCTCAGGGATAGAGTTGAGCTAACACCTCGAAGTTCGGGTTCGGGGACCCAAACTTGACCCCGAACCTGAAGCCCATTGAAGTTAATGGGGACCCGAACTTTGGGGCTCTAAAAAAGTAATGGACAGGGCTAGAGGGCTGCAAAAGGAAGCAAAATGGGGGTAAGATCTGGACAATTGCCCTGCAAACAAATGTGGATAGGGTAATGACTTATAATAACATAAAATACATAAAAATAAAAAATAATTATTTTGAACTAGGAGGAGGAGGTCCATATGGAGTAGGAGGTTGAAGAGGCGGTGGACGTGGCGGTGTAGGTGGAAGCGGTGGTGAAGGAGGTAATCGCCAACAACACTTATTTTTTGTTTTTGTTTTTTAAACTTGGGTAGACCCCAAAACATTAGGAAATATAGAAAACAAAGAGAAAGTACGCTGGAATATAACAAAGGCTGGGTGAGGCCAGTATACATGTCTATTCTGCACAAGGTATGGACAAGTCTTGTTGGATCCATGCCTGGTTCAATTTAATGAACTTGAGCTTGTCCACATTGGCTGTGGACAGGTCGCTTCTCTTGTCAGTGATAATGCCCCCTGCAATGCTAAACACACATACAGACAATACACTGGCTGCAGGGCAAGTCAGCACCTCCAAGGCATAAAGGGCAAGCTCAGGCCATGTGCCCAATTTGGAGACCCAGAAGTTGAATGGGGCAGACCCATCAGTCAGTACTTGTAGGCGTGTGCACACATACTGCTCCACCATGTTGCTGAAATGCTGCCTCCTGCTAAAACGTTCCATATCAGCTGGTGGTGCTGGTTCTTATGGCTTGCTCACAAAGCTTTTCCACATTTTGGTCATGCTAACCCTGTCTTTTGAGGTGCTGAAGGTGCCCCAGCTGCGTTGACAACTTATTCCTCCTCCTCTGACTTCGTCTTGTGCTTCCACTGAGGCCCCAGTGTCAGGTGGGAATGCCATCAGCAGCGCGTCTATCAGTGTGCACTTGTAGTCGCGCATCTTCCGATCATGCTCCAGTGAGGGAATTAAGGATGGCACATTGTCCTTGAAATGTTGATCCATCAGGGTGGCCACCCAGTAATCAGCACTGGTTAGAATGTGGGCAAATCAGGGCACTGCAGCATGTAGTCACCAACAAACCACTCATCGGTCTGTTGTTCCATGCCCTTCCAAATCTCCTGTGCGGTGTGGGGTTTTTCCTCCAAACAGCTGAGTTTCAAAACAGCATGCTGTTGTTTCCCCCTGGCTGCGCGAATTTGGTGGTGAAGATGTTATGCTAAGATGATGAGGAGGCGGTAGAGGAAGAAGAAGAGGAGGAGGCAACAGGAGGCAAAGGAGAAATGCACTGAAATCCTCGGTGGTGGAAGGACATGCGACTACTGCTATCTGTCTCAGGCCGATCCAACACTGCATTTACCCAGTGTGCTGCCTGTGCTTACTGGTCCATGTATCGGTGGTTATGTGGACTTTGCCACATAACTGGGAAACACGTACTGTGGAACAGCCACTGCCATAAGGTTTTTAAAAGTGTCCATCTCCACCAGACGGAATGAAAGCATTTCAAAGGCCAGGAATTTTGAAATGCTGGCATTCAGGGCCAGGGATCACAGGTGGGTAGGGGGGTCCTTCCTCTTTCTCTCCAGTGTTTGGGAGATGGACAGCTGAATGCTTCCATATGATATTGTGGAGATGCTTGGTGACTGTGACGGATGTGGGGCGTTTCTGCCACATCCTCTGTCTGCTGGGTGGCAGGTGCCACTGTCACACCAGAGGGGGAGGAAGAGGCGGCGACTGCAGCAGTATAGAAGGCGGCAGGAGGAGCCTGAGACATTTCTTGTTTTTTTAGGTGTTTACTCCACTGCAGCTCGTGCTTTGCATGTAGATGCCTGGTCATGCAGGTTGTACTCAGGTTTTGAACGTTTATCCCTCGCTTCAGGCTCTGATTGCACAGCGTGCAAACCACTTGTGTCCTGTCATTAGCACATTGTCTGAAGAACTGCCACACCAGGGAACTCCTTGGAGCTGGCTTTGGTGTGCTCGGTTCCTGGGTGCGGTGGGCAGTAGCAGGCATACTGTCTAGCAGATGGACACTTTTTGTAGCCTGCTCCCTCTTTTGCTGTGCTGGTGGCTCTGTGCGACCACCACATCTTCCTCCAAACTACACACGTCACTCACATGACCTTGATTCCATGTGGGGTCTAGGACCTCATCATCCTCCACATCATCTTCCACCCACTCTTCATCCCTGCCCTCCTTGTCGGTCTGCACACTGCAGAAAGGTGCAGCATTTGGCTCCTGTGTTTCGTCATCATCAGAGAAGTTCTGCAGTGGTCCTCCCATGTCCACATCCTGAAACATAAGTGGTTGGGCATCGGTGCATAGTGATGAGCGGCAGGTGCCATATTCGATTTCGACGAAATTCGCGAATATTCGAAAGAATATTCGTTTCATATTCGTCGAAATCGAATATTCGTCATTATTCTAGTTATCGCGATTAATATGCGATTTAAATAATCGCGTATTGTGATTTTAACTTAGGCTACTTTCCTATTGGTTTCATATCTAGAATTATAGCGAAGATATCGAATATGACGAATGTATTCATCATATTCCTCAAATGAAGATAACAAAGTATTCTACATCTTCGTTTTAGCAACCTATTAGTCAACTTCGCTAATTCTAGCAATCAAATAGGAGGGTTGACTATAGAGACAGCTGTGTTTAATTCGCTATGCGATTATATAATTTTTTTTAAATAAATAGAATAATTATAATAATTATCAAGTAATATAATTATTCTCTAAAAAAAAAAATCGCATAGCGAATTTAACACAGCTGTCTCTATGGTCAACCTTCCTATTTGATTGCTAGAATTAGCGAAGCTGACGAATAGGTTGATAAAACGAAGATGTAGAATACTTCGTTATCTTCGTTTTGAGGAATATGACGAATACATTCGTCATATTCGCTTATACTACCAAGCCAACCATAGTAAACCAGGTCTAAGTAGAAATCGCAATGCGATTAATTCAAGTTATATTAATCGCATTGAGATTTCAACTTAGAGCTGGGTTTATAATGGGTCAGCTTGCTAGAATTAACAAAGTTAACGAATATGGAATATAGCAGCAATGCTAAGTTGAAATCGCAATGCGAATAATTTAACTTGAAGTAATCGCATTGCGATTTCAACGTAATTCCTCAAATCCGACAGTACATTTTAGTATATGGAGACGTTCCCATGGTGATGGGGATGCTCCATGAGCACGGAAGTCGGCAGAAGCGGCAACGGGCACTGACTAGAGCAGCCAGGAAGCCAGGAATCCTCAGGACAGGTATGAACTACTTTTGGGAAGTGGGAAAGAAAAAAATATAACTAAAAAAAAAAAAACGAATATTCAAAATAGCGAATTTATAGCGCTATATTCGAAATATTCGCGAATTAGCGAAGTGCCGATTTTCATAAAAAAAATTCGCTATTCGAATATCCACGCTCAACACTATCGGTGCACTCAATCTCTTCCATTTCTGGGGCAGGGCTATGTGGATAGCCCATGGAAACCCAGCCAACAGAGTCATCAAAGAGCATAAGAGACTGCTGCATGACTTGTGGCTTATACTGCTTGGCTGATTTAAAAGGGGGTGAGGTGAAAGACAGATGCCCATGGGCTGCAGGTGCCAACTCTGAGCTTTCAACAGAGGACCGGGTGGGAGATAATGTGAGGGAACTGGAGGCACTGTCAGCCACCCTGTCTACTACCGTCTGTACTTGCTCTAGCCTTACCATTCGTAGAGCGGCATTAAGGCCTACACAATAACGCTGAACGTTCTGTTGCCAAACCTGAGGAAGGTGTTTCATTTGGGTGTGTAGCTGGCACAGATCGACCACGTCCTCTCCTTGCAACAGGAGCTCCACAAACACCAGCAGCACCACGACCAGGGCTATGTCCCTTATTTGACGCTCTACTCATTCTTTGTGATTACCCACTGAGCTAACAGATGGATTTACTAAATTAATTTCCCTGTCAGGTATGCAATGCCGGTGTACTTAAGAGAAAAAATGGGTTTTTGGGAATTTTAGAAATTTATTATACTGTGAGTGCAGGTGCAGGTGTGCTTCACACAAAAAAATATACCAGGGTTTCACCACAATAGTTAAGTACTGGCTGACTCTGTAATAAATCAAGAGGTTTATTATACTCACAAAAGTGTTCTTGATAAAAAGCACATCAGTACATAAAACTGCATACACAAATCCGCCCGACCCGGGTTTCGCTTACTTGCTTCTTCAGTGGCGACTTCAGTCCTCTTGATTTATTATGGAGTCAGCCAGTACTTCTCTATTGTGGCGAAACCCTGGTTTTATAAAGGTGTGCTGGAGAAAAAGAGACGCTTGTTTAGCGGAGGAGGCTGGGCTCTTCTGTCCGTAGGAAAAAACAGCTTCTGGGCGTGATTGTGTTTGTGGTTTTTCTATTTGCATGCTACAAGTATTCCCTTGAGTGTCTGGAAGAGTGAAGACACTTAACTGTGGACCTGGATGGTGTCTTCATGTTCAAAGGGATGATTAGACACTGGTGATTAAGAAGGAGATTCTGTGGGACTTACAACAGCACGGTCTGTTTTATTTATCTTTGTTCTTTAAGTGTGATTGTTACCCACAGCACAGTTAGACCTGCAGCGCTAACATTTTGTAACGTCGTATCTGAGTTTATGTGTTTTATACTTGTGAATGACTTGCCTGATAACCATGGAAATGTCACCCCACAATCTAACAGATGGATGTACTGAATTTATTTCTGTCACGTATGCATTGCAGGTGTACCTCATACAAATAAATCGCTATAGGTCACCCACAGTATTAACAGCTAGATTATTACTTATGTTTCTTTGTCAGGGGTATAAAGATGATGGATTGTACCCACAAAAAAATCGCTACAGGTCACCCACAGAACAAGTAGCCAGATGAGATTCCTTCCTCTCTCCCTCACTTCAGCAGCCTACTTCCTGTTCCTGTACTACTCAAAGCTGATGTGGGTGGGGTTACATGTGATCCAGCTTTTATAGAGGCTGGGTCACATGATGCATCGGCCAATCACAACCATGCCATTAGTAGGGATGGCTGTGATGGCTTCTAAATGCCCACATCTTAAAAGCTTGTTGATTGGTTGCCCTGCAGCCTTTCAACAAGCTTTATTAAAAGGCCGAACACCGAACTCGAACCCAAACTTTTACAGAAAAGTTTGGGTTTAGGTCCGGGTACAAAAAACCCTAAAGTCCTTTACTTTACAGTTTGGGTTCGCTCAACACTACTCAGGGATAATCACCTGTGGAGCTGATTACAATCAGTTCTATTTATGAAATTATATTTAGGCTTTAAAACATAAAAAATTGTCCCCAAAATAGGTAAAAATTAAGGTTTTCTAGAGAATCAAATTTTCTTGACAATTCGTTCACAGATCGAGACAAATAACTTAACAGTGCTGCTCAACAGAGTATCAAAAGCTTACAAGTAAACATTCAATTTTTAAATAGAAGACAGCGAATACATAAAACTTATTTCCCAATCATGACATTTTTCAGATCTCTCTACACAACCATTAAAGAACACAAACCTATAACAAAATAATATAAACATAGTTGCAGACACTTTTTAAGACTGCCCCAAAGAAAACTCTGATGTACAAAATTGGAAAACATATAAAAATAAGTATTTTCTTGTAAAATAGAAATACTGAAGATACATTTTAACTTTAAATATTATAGTGCAAACACATACAAAAATTCTGACACAAGTAAGAAAGGTGCCATAAGCTAATAATGTCATTGGCACAGAAAACACTACAGTAAGTAGTCAACTGAAAAGATGCAGATATGGTACCCACAGATTTTGTCTTCTCATCTTCTTTAAATTATTGCCAAGAACCCCATGGCCATCTTGCATTTATACTAGAATTGTAATAGTGTATGGAGTTTACACTGGGTTCTGATTTGAAGAAGTGAATGGTTCTGTATAATTGTATGGCACATTGGCACCAAAAGGACCGACAGCTGAATGCATCCATGCTTGAATTTGTCCACTGAGACTGGAGTAAGGCTGATTTGTAATGTAGGAATTTTGGCACTGGAAAAAGCTGATGACTGAATGAAACGACTGTTTGGCTGTGTACGGTAAGAAACCTATGGGTATGTTTGACTTACTCCTCCAGTTTTATCGCCATTTTGATACCAGCAATATAAGGAATACTTCCAAGAATTGGGAAATGGTGGATACTGAGGACTGGCTGCTGAGACTGACTGACCATTCCAGGTGGTAGATTAATCTTTTGGTTCTTTCGTCCCAGAGACATTTAAGTCTTTCTTTATTTCTTCTTGTTCTTCAGTTTCTGGATTTAGTTGCTTGATGTTTTCCTTCTCTTTTGATGTATTAATGTCCATGGAGCACATGCTTAAGATTACTCATGTAATGAAGAATATTTCGCTTCAGAGAGCTCATCAGGCACTTTCCTGCTTTGAATGTCTGATACTTTACTGGAATTTTCATAACCCGATCCAACTGAAGCAAAATTTCCCTTACGGCACAATGGGTGAACGTCGTGGAGGCTGGGAGCAAGTTGGCTGCTGGCACCAGACTTGCCCTCCAATAGGTATTCATTAAAGGATTTAATTTTGGGTACGCATTCTAATAACAGTACCTTTTAATAGTCCTGTATTGTTATTTATCGTCACTACCTAACCGAGTCTGGAGTGGGTAATTGGCGCGTCTGCTGCCTAGGGCAGACATCTAAATGGATTGTCGTCATCACGGGCGCGTGTGATCACCCAGAAGTTAGATTCAACAAAGCGGCAGCAGGCCCTCTCCCATAATCTTTTCAATGGTCAGCTCGACTACAGGCCCTCACATATAATGTTTAACAGGGTCAGCTCAACTGCATGCCCTCACCTACAATCTTTTACAGGGTCAGCTCACCTGCAGCAGGCCATCTCCCATATTTTTTTCTATAGTCAGCTCAGCAGCAGGCCCTCAATCATAATTTTTTGATGGTCAGCTCAGCAGCAGGCACTCTCCCATAATTTTTTTAATTGTCAGCTTAGCAGCAGGCCCTCAACCATAATTTTTTTCGATGGTCAGCTAAGCAGCAGGCACTCTCCCATATTTTTTTTAAATGGTCAGCTCAGCAGCATACCCTCACCCCTATTGTTTTAGAGGGTCAGCTCAGCAGCAGGCCCTCAACCATAATTTTTTTGATGGTCAGCTAAGCAGCAGGCACTCTCCCATAATTTTTTAAATGGTCAAATCCGCAGCAGACTCTCACCCCTATTGCTTTAGAGGGTCAGCTCATCAGCAGGCCCTCACATACAATCTTTTACAGGGTCAGCTCACCAGCAGGCCCTCACCTACAAGTCCAGTCTCACTATGCAAGAGTCTGGTCAACACAATCCTCACTGCTGGGGGTCATGTAACTAGTTAGCATAGAGGAGTCTCATTCGTTATCAGAATTAACCAGACAAATCGCTCCACCAACTCAGAACGGCCATGCACCACCACCCACAGAATCGAGAAAGAGCTATCAATCTGTCAACCCAGTGTCCGGGCTGGGTGACGTTTCCCATGTGGAGTCAAATTAAGCCACAGGCTCTGAAGGGTTTAACAGAATAAGCTATATGATCCGTATGAGGGACAGGATGTTGGATGACATCATACTAGAGAGTGAATGTATTTACATTAGCCTTATTGCCATATAAGGAATTGTTTCTACTCAGCGCCATTGTATATGTGAACCAAATCTGTTTCCTGTATGTATGTAGGTATAAGAAGCTGTGTTGTCCAGATAAAAATCAGAGCTGTTTCAGAGACCAAACTTTGTGTGTCATTGACATAACTCTCCAGGCGCCTGTCAATGGGGATGAAGGAGGAATCAGGGTGCATACAGAAGCAGAACCCTTTCAGCTGGGGGCTCGTATCAGGATAGAACACACAGGAATTCGGTAAATACAGAAAATCCCTGCCTTTAGGACTGGGGAAATTCCGATGCTTTCCGAAAACTCTCTGTTGTTTCTATCTTGAATCCACTTCAGGCACACTTAAAGGAATAGCATCTATCTTTAGGGAAAATAGACTTTACTTAGACTACTAGCCAAGTCTAAGAGATAAATTCTTTAGGGAAGAATTTAAAAGACTAATCCTTTAGGGAAGGATTTAAAAGAGGAATTCTTTTGGAAAGAATTCAAATATTGATGCAAGGCGGCTCACCCTCTAAAATAGAAATTAACAAGTCTGGTGCTCACGTTATTAGGTATTCCCCTCTACCTGGTAGTTTTGAATTGCAATATAAAGAATAAATTAACGGGCACTCAGAACCGTATGGTATTGTAGCTACCGATATAATTTATTAAAATTAATAAAATCATGTACCACTTAATTAATGTCCCACTTAATCAATTATATATAAACATATGTCACAACGATATATTTCATGCACATAAGAGTCCACCTATTATCACATTCAATCGCAATTAATTGCGATTAATATTTATAAAGGAGCGATGAGACTGTTGCTTGAGATAGCAAGTTTGTATATTATTTATGTCAGTTTTGTCCGAATCTTCAGAACTGTGCTACCAGTCATATGTTCCAATTGTTTTTGCCAAGCGTCTAGCTGTATGTGAAACAATGAGATATACTCACAAAAAGTCCAATCTGTGCTAAACGCCAACTTGTAGATAGGTTGTTTGCCGCCAACTTGTAGATAGGTTGTTTGCACAGGAAAGGCCACTGAGGAAGAGGGTGAACCCTCGAAACGCGTATGGCATTGGCATATTGAGTAGTCCTATATTACATTTGAAATCTGCGATTATAAAGAATCAGCGCGCTGGTAAAGTCTATATATGTGTGTATCACGTGGGACGCCACTGAACACACGTGACCTATAACGAAGGAGGAAGGTCTTGGAAGCTCACAACTTAATACGAGCGCCACTGAACACACGTGACCTATAACGAAGGAGGAAGGTCCTGGAAGCTCACAACTTAATACGAGCGGCAAACAACCTATCTACAAGTTGGCGTTTAGCACAGATTGGACTTTTTGTGAGTATATCTCATTGTTTCACATACAGCTGGACGCTTGGCAAAAACAATTGGAACATATAAATGGTAGCACAGTTCTGAAGATTCGGACAAAACTGACATAAATAATATACAAACTTGCTATCTCAAGCAACAGTCTCATCGCTCCTTTATAAATATTAATCGCGATTAATTGCGATTGAATGTGATAATAGGTGGACTCTTATGTGCATGAAATATATCGTTGTGACATATGTTTATATATAATTGATTAAGTGGGACATTAATTAAGTGGTACATGATTTTATTAATTTTAATAAATTATATCGGTAGCTACAATACCATACAGTTCTGAGTGCCCGTTAATTTATTCTTTATATTAGAATTCAAATATTGTCTGCACCTTGGTTTCTCTTGTCAGCCAATTTCTACTGCATCTTATCTTTATGCTGAAAGTAAGCAGCAAATGATACTTTGAAAATTGTACTAACTTTATTGTGTGTGTCCTGGAGAACCGTAGGACACCCCACCACTCAGGCAAATGGGAACCCGCTAACCCAGAAACTGGTGAACGTAAGTGACGGTTTTAAGGGATAATACTAACAGGCAGTTGAGAAGGAAGTTGAGCATAGACATAAGTCCTCTCTACCCAGTTGACAGGAATTGTCGGAGCCGTTAAGGTTCAGTACAGCCAGTCCTGGGGAGAGTTCTGCTCTGCCTCCGTCTCAATTAAGTTATAAGAAATGGGTACAATGCAAGAAAGGTCTCTACACCCCCTCCGTATGTAGGAGAAACATGTAAGGATTATGTAGCCTGGGTCTGTGGGACTGATTATTACTTAGGTACTCCCTGGGTGGATAATATGGCAGGATGGACAGAGGAGATGAAGAATATAAATTTGTTCCCTCGGGAATGGGCTAATGACACCTTCCATATGGACACGGTAAAAGGGTTATGTTTGGGTGACACTGAAGCTTACCCATATTATGGGTCCAGACCCCCAGTGGGACATGCAGTATATGAAGTTGGGAGGGGAAAATTGGCTTACTTATGCACCATATTGGTATGACAGACAAAATAAAAAGGTTAAGAAACAGAAGGCAGAGAACCAGGAGGGATATAAAA
>JAKVIS010002471.1:0-22681 GCA_033119425.1 Bufotes viridis | reverse complement strand
GTAATTATATTACTTGATAATTTTATAATTATTCTATTTATTAAAAAAAAATGATATAATCGCATAGCGAATTACTACAACTGTCTCTATAGTCAACCCTCCTATTGTTGCTTAGAATTAACTGAAGTTGACGAAATAGGTTGCTAAAGCGAAGATGGAGAATACTTCGTTATCTTCGTTTTGAGGAATATGACGAATACATTCGTCATATTCGCTAATTCTACCAAGCCAAGAACGTCTCCATACTAAAATGTACTGCCGGATTTGAGATTTGAAATCACAATGCGATTAATATAACTTGAATTAATCGCATTGCGATTTCTACTGTAAGAGGCGCAAGGTGCCGTCATGGACGGAAGATACGTGTCACCGAGGTTCCTGGCCTCGGTGAGGTGAGAGCCGGGTTTTATGTGTCAGCAGCAGCTAGTGCTGCTTGACATTGATAGTTAGTTTGGCTGCAAAGCCAATCCGGGCCGGCTTTTACTGGGAGTAGGCAAAGAGTTGGGTGGGTGCCTACTCCCCACGGTCCAGGCCGGACTTTGCGGGGCTTTTAAAGGCAGCCACATCAGCAGGTGTGGCTGTGATTATCCTGGAGCTGCTGCTAGTGTTGTGTTGCTCTCTGGGCTGGAAGGATGAGCCCAGCAAGGAGTCGTGCAGTCGTCCTGGAAGCCTGAAGGTGGATTATCCTGCGGCTGGGCCGACCGCCAGGTGTGACAGCGCACCTAAACATCTCACAGGTGATTGAACCTGGTTTTGGACTCTTTGGTTTTGCTTTTTGTGTTTGCTGAGTGTGAATTAACACCAAGAGACTGTTTATCGTTTATTGTGTGCAAGTGTGAATAAAACACTGTTTATTGCACTTTCTGGACTTCTTGTTTTGCCTCTGTACTGCACCCGCACTGCTATCTACCAGAGCGACTCCCCACATTTGGTGGAGGATGCGGGCATGCGCAGTGAGGCTGGCGTAACGCCGAAGTTTTCCAAAGTGAATGTCATATGTCAAGCCGGCAAGGTTGCAACACGTGAACTCTGACAAGATGGAGGCAGTTGTAAAGGCTCTCGTGGAGGCCAATTTACAGCAGCGGGAGGCCAACAAGCAGCAGCAGGAGACAAACCAGCTGCTGTTGCAGCATGTAATGGCTTTGCAAGCGACTGGAGCCTCTCACCGTGCCCATGATGCCCGGAAGCGGTCCGTGCAGCAATTCCCAAGATGACCCCGAGGATGATGCCGAGACCTACCTGGCAGTCTTCGAAAAAGTGGCCGTGAGGAGAAGCTGCCCGTGACCAGTGGGCTGAGGTGGTCGCTCCGTTCCTGGCTTCCGGACCCCAGCAGGTGTTTTTCGACTTGTCGGACGACCAAGCGGCCGATTATGACACTGTGAAAGGAGAGATCCTAGCCAGACTGGGGGTGAGCGTGCTGGTCCGCGCTCAAAGAGTCCACCAGTGGGACTTTAAAGCGACTGAACCTGCTAGGCCGCAGTACTACGATCTGCTGCACAGGCTGCAAAAGTGGCTGCAGCCTGATCTACTAAGTCCCACTGCCATGCTGGATCGACTGTTGGCGGACATCTTTTGGAGGGCCCTGCCTTATCCCCTCCAGCACTGGGTCGGCCAGGCGTCTCCGGTAAGTGCCCTGGAGATGGTCGACCTGGTAGAGCGTTACGAGGCCACCAGAAACCTGCAGGGAGTCTTGCTGGGAAGGGGCCAGTCAAACCCGGAGGCCTCCACCCCAGTTCCGACGACCGGCGACAGAGAGACCTGCACGGAATGTATCCCCTGCGGATCCGCCTCCCGTGGTATGCTGGAGGTGTCAGGAGCCAGGCCACATCAGGGCCGACTGTCCGCATCAGGGTGAGCCGATGGATGTGAACTACGGGTATCGCCACTCCCTGTATGCACGGAAGCTGTGTGCAACTGGCACCCGTGAGGGCAGGACAATAACCACCTGTGTCAGGTAGAGGTGGGAGATTCTCTGGCGGTGGCCCTGCTGGACTCCGGGAGTTTAGTCTCCCTGGTAAGAGCTGCCCTAATACGGCCTGCGGAGTATACCGGCCGTAAAGTCGAGGTCCTATGCATCCACGGAGACTTAAAGACTACCCCACTGCATTAGTGACTTTGTCCACAGCTGCTGGTAAGTGGACCCACGAGGTGGCTGTCGCTACCAAACTCCCACATGAACTGATACTTGGGAGGGACTTCCCGGTTTCCCAGCGCTGTGGCCGGCTATAAAGGTGTCTGATGGGCCCGAGACAGGGGTAACCCTAGTAGAGTGGCCTGATACCACTGGAAGGCCAGAACCCTGGGAGCCCGAATCTGAAGGGCCAGCGGTAGGGGTGACCACTGCTCCAGCGGTAGAGGGAGACAACCCCACTGAGTGTAATGGTGGGAGACACGGAGGACTTGCCCCGGGACCTGAGTTGGCAGACCTCAATGTCTCCGGGGAAAATTTTGGGACCGCACAACACCGGGACCAAACCCTAACCAGGGCCTGGGAAAGTGTTGTAATGATTGACGGTAAACCCCAGAAACCTGGGGCTGAATTAATGTTTCCACGATTTATTATTCTTCAGGATATGTTGTATCGGGTGAACCAAATCCGAGGTGAGCCAGTTGAACAGTTGGTGGTGCCCACCGCATATCGCAAGCTTGTTATGGAGCTTGCCCACCAGCATGTTCTTGGGGGACACATGGGGTGGCAGAAAACGCAGGACCGCATACTGCAGCGATTTTACTGGCCTGGTTTGTTTAAGGAAGTAGAGGAGTTCTGTAAGTCCTGTCCGACCTGTCAGGTAAATAGCCCCCAGCCACATTACAGAAGTCCCCTGGTCCCTCTCCCAATAATTGAGGTCCCATTCGAGCGTATTGCCATGGATCTGGTCGGACCCGTACCGAAGTCTGCTAGGGGTCACCAACATATCCTGGTGATTCTGGACTATGCTACTCGATATCCAGAGGCGGTGCCTCTTCGACACACATCGGCTAGGCTCATAGCAAAGGAGTTAATGGAGATGTTTACCGGGTGGGCCTACCTAAGGAGGTTCTGACGGACCAAGGGACCCCTTTTATGTCTAAGATTATGAGGGAATTATGTAAACTGTTGCATATAAAGCAATTGCGGACGTCCGTTTACCATCCATAAGCGGACTGACCTTGTGGAAAGAATTTAACCAAACTTTAAAAAATATGCTAAAAGGGTGGTGTCCCGAGATGGGAAGGACTGGGATCTGCTTCTGCCCTATCTCATGTTTGCAGTGCGAGAAGTGCCCCAGGCCTCTACTGGGTTCTCACCCTTCGAACTGCTTTATGGCAGACGCCCACGGGGCCTGTTGGACATCGCTAAGGAAGCGTGGGAACAACAGCCCGTCCCCACAAAGCGTAATTGAATATGTTACCCAGATGCAGGAACGTATGGAGAGGGTGTTACCGCTGGTCGGGAGCATATGGAGGCAGCACAACAGGCCCAAAGTAGAGTCTATAATCGTCAGGCTCGAGTGCGAGACTTTAATCCCGGAGACCGAGTTTTAGTTCTGGTACCCACCCTTGACAGCAAATTTCTAGCTAGGTGGCAGGGGCCCTATGAAGTGCTCGAGAAAGTGGGGAAGTAAATTACAAGGTGCACCAGCCAGGGCGGCGGAAGCCGGAGCAGGTGTATCATGTGAATTTGCTGAAGCCATGGAAGGATAGGAACTCGTCCAGCGATGACAGTCCCGGCCAGGGCTTCTAGGTGAGAAGGATCCAGCCCCTTACCTCGAAGTCCGGGAAGCAGCAGCCACCGTAAAAATTTCAGATAGCCTATCCTCCAAACAGGTCCAGGAAGTTAAGGAGTTCATTAGTCGGAACACGGATGTGTTCTCGGACCTCCTGGGCGCACATCCTAATCCAGCATGACATTATCACTGAGCCTCAGGCCAAAGTCCGGTTAAAGCCGTATCGGGTACCCGAGGCTCGGCGACAAGCCATTGTGAAGGAAGTGCAGCTGATGCTCCAGTTAGGTGTCATCGAGGAGTCAAAAAGTGATTGGGCCAGTCCGATGGTCTTAATACCCAAGCCGGACGGGACATTGAGGTTCTGTAACGATTTCCATAAGCTGAATGAGGTGTCCAAGTTTGGCGCATATCCCATGCCGAGGTGGATGAGCTCATTGAAAAATTGGGCCAAGCCAGGTATTTTCTGTCTTGGACCTCACTAAAGGGTACTGGCAGGTACCCTTAACGGAGACTGCCAAGGAAAAAACTGCTTTTATCACACCGGAGGGTTGTATCAGTACAAGGTATTACCCTTTGGTCTACATGGCGCCCCGCCACGTTTCAAAGGCTTATGGATATTGTGCTTCGTCCACATCGGCAGTACGCCTCAGCGTATCTGGATGATATCATTATCCATAGCACCGACTGGGAGAGTCACCTACCGAAGGTACAGGCCGTAGTGGACTCCCTTAGGAAAGCTGGCTTAACTGCTAACCCAAAAAGTGTGTGATAGGGTTAGAAGAGACCAAATACCTAGGGTATGTCATTGGGCGGGGGTGGTCAAACCTCAGGTAAACAAAATTGAGGCAATTAAGAATTGGCCCCGACCTGTCACTACGCGGCAAGTAAAATCATTCCTGGGCATGGTGGGATACTACATGAGGTTTATTCCCAACTTCGCTACAATTGCTGCTCCATTGACAAGCCTGTTAAAGGGACGCAGGTCAGTGTCGATCCAGTGGAATGAGCAGGCGGATAAGGCTTTCTCTGCTCTGAAGTCGGCCCTGTGTGGGTCCCGGTTTTGGTGACGCCCGACTTCAAGAGAGAGTTTGTGGTACAGACCGATGCCTCTGAAGTGGGCCTCGGGGCTGTACTCTCTCAGGAAATCAATGGGGAGGAGCATCCCGTGGTTTTCCTGAGTCGCAAACTCACCCCAGCCGAAACCAGGTACAGTATAGTGGAGAGAGAGTGCCTGGCCATCAAGTGGGCACTAGAGTCTCTCCGCTATTATCTGCTAGGGAGAAAGTTCCGTCTGGTGACCGACCATTCCCCTCTAAAGTGGATGTGCCAGGCGAAAGACAGGAATGCTCGGGTCACCAGATGGTTCTTGTCCCTGCAGAACTTCAAGTTCACAGTGGAACACAGGGCAGGCCGCTTGCAAGGAAATGCGGATGCACTGTCTCGAGTACAGTGTTTGGCGTGTGTTCACCCTGTCGGGGTTGAACAAAGGGGAGAGTATGTAAGAGGCGCAAGGTGCCGTCATGGACGGAAGATACGTGTCACCGAGGTTCCTGGCCTCGGTGAGGTGAAGCCGGGTTTTATGTGTCAGCAGCAGCTAGTGCTGCTTGACATTGATAGTTAGTTTGGCTGCAAAGCCAATCCGGGCCGGCTTTTACTGGGAGTAGGCAAAGAGTTGGGTGGGTGCCTACTCCCCACGGTCCAGGCCGGACTTTGCGGGGCTTTTAAAGGCAGCCACATCAGCAGGTGTGGCTGTGATTATCCTGGAGCTGCTGCTAGTGTTGTGTTGCTCTCTGGGCTGGAAGGATGAGCCCAGCAAGGAGTCGTGCAGTCATCCTGGAAGCCTGAAGGTGGATTATCCTGCGGCTGGGCCGACCGCCAGGTGCGACAGCGCACCTAAACATCTCACAGGTGATTGAACCTGGTTTTGGACTCTTTGGTTTTGCTTTTTGTGTTTGCTGAGTGTGAATTAACACCAAGAGACTGTTTATCGTTTATTGTGTGCAAGTGTGAATAAAACACTGTTTATTGCACTTTCTGGACTTCTTGTTTTGCCTCTGTACTGCACCCGCACTGCTATCTACCAGAGCGACTCCCACACTACTTAGACCTGGTTTACTATGGTTGGCTTGGTAGAATTAGCGAATATGACAAATGTATTCGTCATATTCCTCAAAAGCGAAGATAACGAGTATTCTCCATCTTCGTTTTAGCGACCATAGTAAACCATGTCTGTTGAAATCGCAATGCGATTAATTCAAGTTATATTAATCGCATTGCGATTACAACTTAGCAGTGCACTGCTATCTTACATATTAGGCTAGAATTAATGAATATGGAATATAGCAGCAGTGCTAAGTAGAAATCGCAATGCGATTACCTAAAGTTATATTAATCGCATTGCGATTTCAACTTAGAGCTGGGTTTATAATGGGTCAGCTTGCTAGAATTAACGAAGTTAACGAATATGGAATATATTATAGCAGTGCTAATTGAAATCGCAATGCGATTAATGTAACTTGGAGTAATCGCATTGCGATTTCTACTTAGCACTGCTGCTATATTCCATATTCGTTAATTCTAGCCTAATATGTAAGATAGCAGTGCACTGCTAAGTTGTAATCGCAATGCGATTAATATAACTTGAATGAATCGCATTGCGATTTCAACATAATTCTCAAATCCGACAGTACATTTTAGTATAAGGAGACGTTCCAATGGTGATGGGGACGCTCCATGAGCACGGAAGTCGGCAGAAACGGCAACGGGCACTGACTGGAGCAGCCAGGAAGCCAAGAATCCTCAGGACAGATAAGAACTACTTTTGGGAAGTGGGAAAGAAAAAAATATAACTAAAAAAATATTCAAAATAGCGAATTTATAGCGCTATATTCGAAATATTCACGAATTAGGGAAGTGCGGATATTCACGATAAAAATTCGCTATTCGAATATTCGCGCTGAACACTAATTGTAATCAGTAGGAAAAACGTGAATAGATCCGACACTCAAATAAACAAACAAAATCCTTTATTGACTCAGAACATAATATAAAAATATTAAAACCACTGTTGCTTACGCGCTTCGGGCATACAAGTCCTTCCTCATATGAGAAAGGGCTTGTATGCCCGAAACGTGTTTAGTTCCATCATAGCGTTTGATGGTTTTCATCCCTGCACTTGAAGATAATTCAGATCTGGAAATTTTGTATATTGACTGGCCTTCATGTCTTAAAGAGGTCATGCAGTGGAGTAATGCCTATCCTCAGGTGAGGGGTCTGACTCTTGGCACTCCAGATGAACAGCTGTTTGAAGGGGTAGCAGCTCTCCTGTGCGCGCTAGGTGTAATTGCCTAAAATGTCCCTTTATGTATTGTTGTGTCATGGTGTTCCTACCTGAATACGGTTGGACCCCAGGCGTTGTCGTCCGAAGCAGAAAAAGGGGAAAAGTTAACTTGGGGATGAAGAATAAATTGAGTCCAGACCTTGTGCTGAAGTTTAATAACAGCTTTACTTGGCATAAATGTTTATCCAAACGGGTTACAGACTTTGTCTTGGTTCCAGTAGGCTTTAGCATTAAAACTCAGGCAGGCAAACTAAACTCTGCTACATCTGTTACTCTCTGGCTCTGCTGTACTGACAGGCTGGCTATAGAACTCAGCTTCTTCTTTATGCTGTACTTCACCTTGTAGTCTGATTTGTCTCTAGATTTGACCAGGGAAAACTCCTCCTGGCTTCCGAGGCTTCAATGTCACGAGTTGGAGGTCCCGCGAAAGACCTCCGCGTCGTTTCACAATAAACGAGATACAAAGGTACGGTCTAAACAATGTTTAATGTACAAATGGAAAACAACAGAGAAACATAAGCTCTACGTACTGTCAATGCAGTGGGAGGAACCCCCACTGTGCCACTGTCTAGTAATGCTCCAGAGGGGTGTGACTAAACAACTCCTGGTGTTCACTAGGGCCCCAGATGGTAGGGATAGGCTTTGCCGCAGGAAGTTGCCAGGGTCCACTCTGGAGCATGAACTAGACAGTGACCCCAGGAGCAAGTGACAACTGGTACAAGAATGTACCGACGGTACAGAGCAACATGACATACACAGGGAACACGAACGGGAGTTCAGGCAAGGACACAGGAGTGGCAATGGACAGAGAAGGTCTTGCTCCACCAGTGGGAACTGCGTGGCCTTGCCCAAGCACTCTGCAGCAAGGAAGTTGCAAGAGCTTGCTGAACAGAGAACATGGACAGAGACAAATGCTCCCTCTCCGAGGAACGACAGACCCCCTTTCGGAGGAGACAGGAAACATAGCAAGGCAAGACATAACAGAACAGGCAAACTCAAAGCAGAGACACAGGAGTACTGATAACATAGCCAGAACGACAGGCAGAGCAACAAGAAGCAGAGTACAACAATCAGAGCAACAACAATGAACAAGTAGGGGAACCTACAGAGAACAGACGGACACGGATCCCATGGGTCAGCAGCATGGGAGACAGAGTACACACCAGGAGCAGGACAGGACAAACACACACCAGGAGAGCTGCCCCAGAACTGAGGAAACCTCAGCCTTAAATACAGATCCCATGGGTGTAGCAGAGAGGCCACACCCATGGAGCAGACAGAGGATTAACTCCTGAAAGACACACGGTGGTTAACCCATACAATACCACATACAAACACAATGGAATGAAGCTGCAGCGAGGAGCTGCAGCACACGAATGGATGGAAGGTCACGGCCGGAAACAGCGGCCGTGACATTCAAGCTGTGGCAGAACTGAAAGTGCACACCCTTCCCCTAGCTGGGGGTGTACTAGACTGACCTCTAACTAACTAGTCCCCTCCCCTCCTTAGAGGGAGAGATAGAATGGAAAGAAGGGTTCCATTCCATCTAACTGTAGCTCTGCCATGCTTGCTGCCACCTACTGGTGAACCAGGTAAATTACATTATCCGCCTCAGCCCCCAAACTTACAATTCCGCACTACACTACTTTCACCGTTTATTGCTCGGTCATACAACTTACCACCCAAATGAATTTTACCTCCTTTTCTTCTCACTAATAGAGCTTTCATTTGGTGGTATTTCATTGCTGCTGACATTTTTACTTTTTTTTTGCCATTAATACAAATTTAACGACATTTTTGCAAAAAAATGACATTTTTCACTTTCTGTTGTAAAATTTTTCAACAAAAACTACATTTCTATATAAATTTTTCTCTAAATTTATTGTTCTACATGTTTTGATAAAAAAAAATCCAATAAGTGTATATTTATTGGTTTGGGTAAAAGTTATAGCGTTTACAAACTATGGTGCAAAAAGTGAATTTCGGCATTTTGAAGCAGCTCTGACTTTCTGAGCACCTGTCATGTTTCTTCAGAAGACACCCCAAGGTATTCCGTGAGGGGCATGGCGAGTTCATAGAAGATTTTTTTTTGGCACAAGTTAGTGGAAATTCATTTTTTATTGTTTTTTCTCACAAAGTCTCCGTTTCCGCTAACTTTTGACAAAAAGTTTAATTTTTCATGGACTCACTATGCCCCTCAGCGAATACCTTGGGGTGTCTTCTTTCCAAAATGGGGTCACATGTGGGGTATTTATACTGCCCTGGCATTTTAGGGGCCCTAAAGCCTGAGAAGAAAAATGCGTAAAAATGCCCTGTGAAATCCTAAAAGGTACTCATTGGAATTTGGGCCCCTTTGCGCATCTTGGCTGCAAAAAAGTGTCACTCATGTGGTATCGCCGTACTCAGGAGAAGTAGGGCGATGTGTTTTGGGGTGTATTATTACATATACCCATGCTGGGTGAGAGAAATACCTCTGTAAATTGACAACTTTGAATAAAAAAATTTAAAAAGTTGTCGTTTACAGCGATATTTCTCACACAAAGTATGGGTATATGTAAAAATACACCCCAAAACACATTGCCCTACTTCTCCTGAGTACGGCGATACCACATGTGTGACACTTTTTGCAGCCAAGATGCAAAGGGCCCTAAAACCAATGAGTACCTTTAGGATTTCACAGGGCATTTTTACGCATTTGGATTCTCACGCTTTAGGGCCCTAAAATGCCAGGGCAGTAAATACCCACAAGTGACCCCATTGTGGAAAGAAGACACCCCAAGGTATTCCGTGAGGGGCATGGCGAGTTCACAGAAAAAGAAAATTTGGCACAAGTTAGCGGAAATTGTTTTTTTTTTTACAGTCTCATATTCCACTAACTTGTGACAAAAATAAAATTTTGCATGAACTCGCCATACCCCTCACGGAATACCTTGGGGTGTCTTCTTTCTAAAATGGGGTCACATGTGGGGTTTTTGTACTGCTCTGGCATTTGAGGGTCTCCGCAATCATTACACGTATGGCCAGCATTAGGAGTTTCTGCGATTCTCCGTATATTGAGCATACGGGTAATGAGATTTTTTTTTTCCGTTCAGCCTCTGGGCTGAAAAACAAAAAAAAAATGAACGGCACAGATTTCTTCATTCGTATCGATCAATGTGGATGAAAAAATCTCTGCCAAAATCAGTGACTGCGGTGCGGTGGGCTGGGCGCTAGCTACCTAACAAGTAGCTAACTAACTGGCGGTGATAAGGGACCCTTATGCCCCATTCACACGTCCGAAATTCTGTTTGCGGAACGGAATTGCGGACCCATTCATTTCTATGGGGACAGACTTTGTCCCGCTCGGATCCAGAATTACTGATCCGCGCTTCCGGGTCTGCACTTCCGTTCCGCAAAAATATAGAACATGTCCTATTCTTGTCCGCAATTGCGGACAAGAAAAAGCATTTTCTATATAGTTCTGGCAATGTGCGGATCTGCAAAATGCAGAAAGCACATTGCCGGTGTCCGTGTTTTGAGGATCTGCGGATCCGCGGATCCTATCCACGGATCCGTGAATCCACGGATCCGTGAATCCACGGATCCGTGAATCCACGGATCCGCAAAACACATATGGACGTCTGAATGGAGCCTTACAAGGGCTGTGATCAATGACAGGGGGTGATCAGGGGTCTAGATGGGGTGATCAAGGGGTTAATAGGTGAGGGGGTGGGGGGTTAGTGTAGTGTTTGGTGCAACTTTACATAGTTACCTGGTCCTCTGGTGGTCGGTCCCAGCAAGTGCCCCTGCATTATTATAATGACCCCAGCAGTGACCCCTGCATTATTATAATGACCCCAGCAGTGCCCCCTGCATTATTATATTTGTAGTGTACGGGAGCTGTAATGCCCGTCACTACAGAAGGGTCACTGGTGTGCTGTCGTTTCCCCTTTATTTATGGGGAGGTTGGTATAAATAATCTTCAGATGTAATGTAATGCTATGCACTTCCCTGTTACTGTGAGTATTGCATGTGCAGGCCTGCTAGGGATGTCATTCCAGCTCTAGTCACTAGAGGGAGCTAGGGAGCCCTAGTTTATATAAGGCCCAGTCAGGGAAGGCACAAGCAGTTGAAGCCCAGGCTTTGAGCCTGTGAAGGCAGTGCAGGCCTGGAGCCTGCCGACTAGGAGAGGGCATTTCAGTCCCTGTAACCGGGTTCCAGATCCAAGGAGAAGGTTCCCCTCCTGAGTCCGTATTTACCGTAGGAGGAAGCTGAGAGAGGCAGAGCCAAGTACAGAGAAAGCAAGAGGTACTACAAATACCAGAGGAGGTACTCAGTAATTGTTGACCCAAGGATATACGCCAGATTGAGGGCATTGGGGCCTTGGAGGAAAGTGTCTACATTTCCAGGATCAGACAGGTAGAGAGTGCAAGCCGCCTGTACTGTAAGAGTCCTGTGTGTTAACCCTCTGTGATCACCTTGCTATGTCAGAGACTGCCGTATGTACTGTAACCTGTAACTTACTGAAACCAACCGTCTTCAAAGGAACTGCGCTTCCATCTATGTCCGTGTATGATAACCATCAAGTACTTCAGTAAAGTTCAAGTTCTGTTTTATCATAACGTGGTTCCTCAGTTATTCCTACTATCAGCAAACGGCGTGCCACCGTTACTTGGCACTGGCGTCACGAACTCTATCTACAACTACCTGCCAGAGAGTCAGTCGGCTCAGGTTAGTGGTCACCATTGCACTACAACATTCAAGAACACTATTAACCCTAACTTGAGTACGCTGCATATTGACCCCAGCAGTGACCCCTGCATTATTATAATGGACCCCAGCTGTGCCCCCTGCATTATTATAATGAACCCCAGCAGTGCCCCCTGCATTATTATAATGACCCCAGCAGTGGCCCCTGCATTATTATATTGACCCCAGCAGTGCCCCCTGCATTATTATAATGACCCCAGCAGTGGCCCCTGCATTATTATAATGACCCCAGCAGTGCCCCCTGCATTATTATAATGAATCCCAGCAGTGGCCCCTGCATTATTATAATGACCGCAGCAGTGCCCCCTGCATTATTATAATGACCCCAGCAGTGCCCCCTGCATTATTATAATGAACCCCAGCAGTGGCCCCTGCATTATTATAATGACCCCAGCAGTGCCCCCTGCATTATTATAATGACCCCAGCAGTGCCCCCTGCATTATTATAATGGACCCCAGCAGTGGCCCCTGCATTATTATAATGACCCCAGCAGTGACCCCTGCATTATTATAATGGACCCCAGCAGTGCCCCCTGCATTATTATAATGGGCCCCAGCAGTGACCCCTGCATTATTATAATGACCCCAGCAGTGCCCCCTGCATTATTATAATGGACCCCAGCAGTGACCCCTGCATTATTATAATGACCCCAGCAGTGCCCCCTGCATTATTATAATGGACCCCAGCAGTGCCCCCTGCATTATTATAATGACCCCAGCAGTGCCCCCTGCATTATTATAATGGACCCCAGCAGTGGCCCCTGCATGAGTATAATGGCTGTCTGTAGTTCCCCTGCAATAGTATGTCCCCAGCAGTGCCTTTTCCATTAGTATAATGTAAAAAGCATTGTCCCAGTGCCTCCAGTAGTGCTACCTGGTGACATCTTTAACCTCCTCAGGACCGCCTAACGCACGGATGCGTTCGGCCGGCGGTCCTGTTGCTCTGGCTGGACGCATCCGTGCGTCATCTCGCGAGACGCGAGATCTGCTGTGAACGCGCACGTTCACAGTGGCGCGCGGCTCAGCAGTTATACTGCAGCCTGCCAGTGATGATCCATCGCTGGCAGGCTGTAGAAGTAAAATAAACCGCATTAAACATGTATATCAGACGCTGTTTTGTTAACAGCGTCTGATACACCTGCTACCTGGTCCTCTGGTGGTCCCATTTGCTGGGACCGACCACCAGAGGACCAGGTAGCTATGTAAAGTTGCACCAAGCACCACACTACACTACACCCCCCCCCCTGTCACTTATTAACCCCTTATTAACCCCTGATCACCCCATCTAGATGCCCTGATCACCCCCCTGTCATTGATCACCCCCCTGTAAGGCTCCGCAAAACACGGACACCGGCAATGTGCTTTCCGCATTTTGCAGATCTGCACATTGCCAGAACTATATAGAAAATGCTTTTTCTTGTCCGCAATTGCAGAACGGAAGTGCAATTCCGGATCCGAGCGGGACACAGTCTGTCCCCATAGAAATGAATGGGTCCGCAATTCCGTTCCGCAAACAGAATTGCGGACGTGTGAATGGGGCATAAGGGTCCCTTATCCCCGCCAGTTAGTTAGCTACTTGTTAGGTAGTTAGCGCCCAGCCCACCGCACCGCAGTCACTGATTTTGGCAGAGATTTTTTCATCCACATTGATCGATACGAATGAAAAAATCTGTGCAGTTCATTTATTTTATTTTTTCAGTGCAGAGGCTGAACGGAAAAAAAAAATCTCATTACCCGTATGCTCAATATACGGAGAATCGCAGAAACTCCTAATGCTGGCCATACGTGTAATGATTGCGGAGACCCTCAAATGCCAGAGCAGTACAAAAACCCCACATGTGACCCCATTTTAGAAAGAAGACACCCCAAGGTATTCCGTGAGGGGTATGGTGAGTTCATGAAAAATTTTATTTTTCGTCACAAGTTAGTGTTAAATAAATTTCCACTAACTTGTGCCAAAAAAAAAGATTTTTCTGTGAACTCGCCATACCCCTCACAGAATACCTTGGGGTGTCTTCTTTCCACAATGGGGTCACATGTGGGGTATTTATACTGCCCTGGCATTTTAGGGGTCCTAAAGCTTGAGAATCCAAATGCGTAAAAATGTCCTGTGAAATCCTAAAGGTACTCATTGGTTTTAGGGCCCCTTTGCGCATCTTGGCTGCAAAAAAGTGTGACTCATGTGGTATCGCCGTACTCAGGAGAAGTAGGGCAATGTGTTTTGGGGTGTATTGTTATATATACCCATACTTTGTGTGAGAAATATCGCTGTAAACGACAACTTTTTAAATTTTTTCATACAATGTTGTCAATTTACAGAGATATTTCTCTCACCCAACATGGGTATATGTAAAAATACACCCCAAACCACATTGCCCTACTTGTCCTGAGTACGGCGATACCACATGAGTGACACTTTTTTGCAGCCTGGGTGCGCAAAGGGGCCCAAATTCCAATGAGTACCTTTAGGTTTTACATGGCTGCTCACAATTTAGCCCCCCCCCCAAAATGCCAGAACAGTACAAACACCCCACAAATGACCCCATTTTGGAAAGAAGTCACCCCAATGTATTCTCTGAGGGGCATAGTGAGTCCATGAAAAATTTAACTTTTTATCAAAAGTTAGCGGAAAGGGAGACTTTGTGAGAAAAACAATAAAAATCAATTTCCGCTAACTTGTGCCAAAAGAAATCTTCTATGAACTCACCATGCCCCTCACGGAATACCTTGGGGTGTCTTCTTTCAAAATGGGGTCACCTGTGGGTATTTATACTGCCCTGGCATTTTAGGAGCCCTAAAGCGTGAGAAGAAAAATGCGTAAAAATGCCCTCCTAAAAGGTACTCATTGGAATTTGGGCCCTTTGCGCATCTTGGCTGCAAAAGTGTCACACATGTGGTATCGCCGTACTCAGGACAAGTAGGGCAATGTGTTTTGGGGTGTATTTTTACATATACCCATACTTTGTGTGAGAAATATCTCTGTAAATTGACAACTTTGTATACATTTTTTAAAAAGTTGTCATTTACAGAGATATTTCTCACACAAAGTATGGGTATATATAAAAATACACCCCAAAACACATTGCCCTACTTCTCCTGAGTACGGCGATACCACATGTGTGACACTTTTTTGCAGCCAAAATGCGCAAAGGGGCCCTAAAACCAATGAGTACCTTTAGGATTTCACAGGGCATTTTTACGCATTTGGATTCTCACGCTTTAGGGCCCCTAAAATGCCAGGGCAGTATAAATACCCCACACGTGACCCTATTTTGGAAAGAAGACACCCCAAGATATTCCGTGAGGGGCATGGCGAGTTCACAGAATTTTTTTTTTTTGGCACAAGTTAGCGGAAATTGATATTTTTTTTTTTTTTTTTTTTACAAAGTCTCATATTCCACTAACTTGTGACAAAAAATAACATTTTACATGAACTCACCATACCCCTCACGGAATACCTTGGGGTGTCTTCTTTCTAAAATGCGGTCACATGTGGGGTATTTATACTGTCCTGGCATTTTAGGGGTCCTAAAGTGTGAGAAGAAGTCTGGAATCCAAATGTGTAAAAATGCCCTGTGAAATCCTAAAGGTACTCGTTGGAATCTGGGCCCCTTTGCGCACCCAGGCTGCACAAAAGTGTCACACATGTGGTATCGCCGTACTCAGGAGAAGTAGGGCAATGTGTTTTGGGGTGTATTTTTACACCCTGGGTGTGAGAAATATCTCTGTAAATGACAACTTTTTAAATTTCTTTATACAAAGTTGTCAGTTTGCAGAGATATTTCTCTCACCCAACATGGGTATATGTAAAAATACACCCTAAAACACATTGCCCTACTTCTCCTGAGTACGGCGATACCACATGAGTGACACTTTTTGCAGCCTGGGTGCAAAGGGCCCAAATTCCAACGAGTACCTTTAGGCTTTACAGGGCTGCTCACAATTTAGCCCCGCCCAAAATGCCAGAACAGTAAACACACCTCACAAATGACCCCATTTTGGAAAGTAGACACCCCAAGGTATTCACTGAGGGGCATAGTGAGTCCATGGGAGATTCTAATTTTTTTTGCCAGAAAGTAGCAGAAATGGAAACTTTATTATTATTATTTTTCCTCAGAAAGTGTCATTTTCCGCTAACTTGTGAAAAGAAATGAAATGATACATGAACTCGCCATGCCCCTCCGCGAATACTTTGGGGTGACTTCTTTCTAAAATGGTGTCATTTGGGGGTATATTATACTTTCCTGACATTCTAGCACCTGAAGAAACATGACAGGTGCTCAGAAAGTCAGAGCTGCTTCAAAATGCCGAAATTCACTTTTTGCACCATAGTTTGTAAACGCTATAACTTTTACCCAAACCAATAAATATACACTTATTGGATTTTTTTAATCAAAGACATGTAGAATAATAAATTTTGCAAAAATGTATATAGAAATGTAGTTTTTTTAAAAAAATTACAACAAAAAGTGAAAAATGTAATTTTTTTGCAAAAATTTCGGTCATTTTTATTAATAAAACTGAAAACCAAAATAGGGCCTATGGAGTATACATCAGTCAAAAATTCTCCATTGGTCAGAGTCACACTTCCAACATATAATTAGAGATGGCCCGAACTATCCGCCGGCGAACAGTTCCCGGGCGAACATAGCTTGTTCGCGTTCGCCTCAACGGGCGAACACATGCGATGTTCGGTCCGCCCCCTATACATCATCATTGAGCAAACTTTGACCCTGTACCTCACAGTCAGCAGACACATTCCAGCCAATCAGCAGCATACCCTCCCTCCCAGACCCTCCCACCTCCTGCACAGCATCCATTTTAGATTCATTCTGAAGCTGCAGTCTTAGTGAGAGGAGGGAGAGTGTAATTGCTGCTGATTTAATAGGGAAATCGATAGCTAGGCTAGTGAATTCAGTGTCCACTCCAGTCCTGAAAGACTCATCTGATCTCTGCTGTAAGGACAGCGTCCTGACAGCACCCCAAAAGCCCTTTTAGGGCTGCAACATTAGTCTGCTTTTTTTCCCTTTATATACATATTGCAGTTGCCTGGCCTGCCTGTGTGTGAGGAGCTGCAGGCCCACAGACTGTAGTGTGCCCACTGCCAGTGCCCACCCCTGTCATCCCGTGTGGCACAGGACTTTGCATCAAAAAAGGCACTTAATTTTTACACTTTAATCTAAGGTTAGTTGCCTGCCAGTGTGTGTCAGGCTGACTTCCACTGACTGTAGTGTGCCCACTGCCAGTGCCCACCACTCATACCGGCTGGCACAGGACTTTGCATAAAAAGGCATTCAATTTTTACACTTTAGTGTAATTTCAGCTGCTTGCCTGCTGCTAGTGTGTGTCAGGCCGACTTCAACTGACTGTAGTGTGCCCACTGCCAGTGCCCACCCCTGTCATCCCGTGTGGCACAGGACTTTGCATCAAAAACAGGCATTTAATTTTTACACTTTAGTGTCATTTCAGTTGCTTGCCTGCTGCCAGTGTGTGTCAGGCCCGCTTCCACTGACTGTAGTGTGCCCACTGCCAGTGCCAGCCACTGATACCGGGTGGCACAGTAGCTTGCCGATAAATAAGGCATTTAATTTTTAGACAGTAGTCTAAATTCAGTTGCTTGCCTGCTGCCAGTGTGTGTCAGGCCCTCTTCCACTGACTGTAGTGTGCCCACTGCCAGTGCCAACCACTGATACCGGGTGGCACAGTAGCTTGCCGATAAATAAGGCATTTAAATTTTAGACAGTATTCTAAATTCAGTTGCTTGCCTGCTGCCAGTGTGTGTCAGGCCCTCTTCCACTGACTGTAGTGTGCCCACTGCCAGTGCCAACCACTCATACCGGGTGGCACAGTAGCTTGCCGATAAATAAGGCATTTTATTTTTAGACGGTAGTCTAAATTCAGTTGCTTGCCTGCTGCCAGTGTGTGTCAGGCCCGCTTCCACTGACTGTAGTGTGCCCACTGCCAGTGCCAACCACTCATACCGGGTGGCACAGTAGCTTGCCGATAAATAAGGCATTTAATTTTTAGACAGTAGTCTAAATTCAGTTGCTTGCCTGCTGCCAGTGTGTGTCAGGCCCGCTTCCACTGACTGTAGTGTGCCCACTGCCAGTGCCAACCACTGATACCGGGTGGCACAGTAGCTTGCCGATAAATAAGGCATTTCATTTTTAGACAGTAGTCTAAATTCAGTTGCTTGCCTGCTGCCAGTGTGTGTCAGGCCCACTTCCACAGACTGTAGTGTGCCCACTGCCAGTGCCAACCACTCATACCGGGTGGCACAGTACCTAGCACGCGTAGTACCACTTATCTATAAAAAAATGACAGGCAGAGGCAGGCCACCCCGCAGGGGCCGTCGTGGTCGTGGTGCTGTGATTTCCACTGTCCCTGGAATAATGCCCAGTTTTCAGAGGCCACGTACCCTGAACCCGAAAAATTCTAAAGGACATAGTTGACTGGCTTAGACAGGACACCCAATCTTCAACAGCTTCCGCTAAGAACCTTGACGCACCATCCTCCTCCAGCTCAGCTTCGGTCACCTGCTCTCAAGTTACCACGCACCCGCCCGTCGCCACCAACACCACTACCACCACAGCCACCACAGCCGCTTCACTTGATCCGTCAGAGGAGTTATTTACACATCAGTTGGATGCAATTAGTGATGCGCAACCATTATTGCCAGATGATGTAGATTACAGGGATATGTCTCAGTCAGGTAGGATTACACACATGGACGTACAGTGTGATGATGATGATGATGATGTTGTACCCGCTGCTGCTTCCTTTGCTGAGGTGTCAGATACAAGTGAAGCGGTTGATGATGACGATGTGTCCACGGATGCCACGTGGGTGCCTGCTCGAAGAGAAGAAGAGGGGGAAAGTTCTAAAGGGGAGACAGAGAGAATGAGGAGACGAGTTGGAAGCAGGGGAGGTCGTCGCAAGGAGTTAGTGGCACAGTCAGACAGCATGTATCGGCACCCGGGGTCAGCCAGACAGCACGCCAGTCAACGCATGCTGTTGCCACCACCAGAATGCCGTCATTACAAAGCTCAGCAGTGTGGCATTTTTTTGTGTGTCTGCCTCTGATAAAAGCAATGCCATTTGCAACCTGTGCCAAAAGAAACTGAGTCGTGGGAAGTCCAACACCCACCTTGGTACAACTGCTTTGCGAAGGCACATGATCTCACATCACAAACGCCTATGGGATCAACACATGAGTGCAAGCAGCACACAAACTCAAAGCCACCATGCTCCTCCTGGTCCAGCATCTTCAGCCACGTCAACCACTGCTGTCCTCCCTGCCCCCTCTCAACCACCCGCCACTCCATCTCTCACCTTCAGCAGTTCCTGCTCATCTGCCCACAGTCAGGTGTCTGTCAAGGACATGTTTGAGCATAAGAAGCCAATGTCACAAAGTCACCCCTTGCCCGGCGACTGACAGCTGGCTTGACGGAACTCTTAGCCCGCCAGCTTTTACTATACCAGCTGGTAGAGTCTGAGGCCTTCAAAAATTTGTCGCTATTGGGACACCACAGTGGAAGGTACCCGGACGAATTTTTTTTCAGAAAATGCAATCCCAAACCTCTACCATGTCATTGAAAAGGAAGTCATGGCATCTCTGGCATACAGTGTTGGGGCAAGGGTCCATCTGACCACTGATACCTGGTCTGCAAAGCACGGTCAGGGCAGGTATATCACGTATACTGCGCATTGGGTCAACCTGCTGATGGCTGACAAGCATGGAATGCGTGGCTCCGCAGCGGAGTTGGTGACACCACCACGACTTGCAGGCAGACCTACTGCCACCTCCTCTACTCCTACTTCATCCTCTTTGATATCCTCCTCGGCTGAGTCCTCTTCTGCTGCGGCGTCTGGCTGCACATCAACTGATTCCCCCAGCTCCCCAGGGGCTATTCCACATCCCGGATACGACAGTGTCACGCTATCTTGGGGTTGACTTGCCTGAAAGCAGAGAGCCACACAGGACCAGCACTCCAGTCTGCCCTGAACGCACAGGTGGATCAGTGGCTGACCCCGCACCAACTGGAGATCGGCAAAGTGGTGTGTGACAATGGAAGCAATCTGTTGGCGGCATTAAATTTGGGCAAGTTGTCACATGTGCCGTGCATGGCACATGTGTTGAATCTGATTGTACAACGCTTTGTGTCTAAGTACCCAGGCTTACAGGACGTCCTCAAGCAGGCCAGGAAGGTGTGTGGCCATTTCAGGCGTTCCTTCCTACACGGCCATGGCGCACTTTTCCGATATTCAGCGGCGAAACAACATGCCAGTGAGGCGCTTGATATGCGACAGCCCGACACGTTGGAATTCAACACTCTTAATGTTCGACCGCATGCTCCAACAAGAAAAAGCCGTCAACGAGTATTTGTATGACCGGGGTGCTAGGACAGCCTCTGCGGAGCTGGGAATCTTTTTGCCACGTTACTGGACACTCATGCGCAATGCCTGTAGGCTCATGCGTCCTTTTGAGGAGGTGACAAACCTAGTCAGTCGCACCGAAGGCACCATCAGCGACCTCATCCCATTTGTTTTCTTCCTGGAGCGTGCCCTGCGAAGAGTTCTGGATCAGGCTGTAGATGAGCGTGAAGAGGAAGAGGAAGAGTTGTGGTCACCATCACCACCAGAAACAGCCTTGTCATCATCGCTTGCCGGACCTGCAGCAACGCTGGAAGAGGAGTATGAGGAAGAGGAGTCAGAGGAGGAATGTGGCGGCTTTGAGGAGGAGGAAGACCAACCACAGCAGGCACCCCAGGGTGCTCGTTGTTGTCACCTATCTGGGACCCATGGTGTTGTACGTGGCTGGGGGAAGAACAGACCGTCAATGACATCAGTGAGGACGAGGAACGGGAAATGAGTAGCTCTGCATCCAACCTTGTTCAAATGGGGTCTTTCATGCTGTCATGTCTGTTGAGGGACCCACGTATAAAAAGGATAAAAGAGAACGATCTGTACTGGGTGGCCACGCTACTAGACCCCGGTATAAGCAGAAAGTGGCAGAAATGTTACCAAATTACCGAAAGTCGGAAAGGATTCAGCAGTTCAAAACCAAACTAAAAATATGCTTTACACAGCTTATAAGGGGGATGTCACAGCACAGCGGGAATCTAACAGGGGAAGAGGTGAGTGTAATCCTCCTCCTACCACGGCGGCAAGGACTGGACGATTTACAGATGTGTTGTTGATGGAGGACATGCGGAGCTTTTTCAGTCCTACTCATCGCCACAGCCCTTCGGGATCCAGCCTTAGAGAACGACTCGACCGACAGGTAGCAGACTACCTCGCCTTAACAGCAGATATTGACACTCTGAGGAGCAATGAACCCCTTCACTACTGGGTGTGCAGGCTTGACCTGTGGCCTGAGCTATCCCAGTTCGCGATAGAACTTCTGGCCTGCCCTGCTTCAAGTGTCCTGTCAGAAAGGACCTTCAGTGCAGCAGGAGGCATTGTCACTGACAAGAGAAGTCGCCTCGGTCAAAAAGTGTTGATTACCTCACCTTCATAAAGATGAATGAGGCATGGATCCCGAAGGGACTGACAGTGGGGGATACGTTTGACTAACAAAAGGCCTGATTACATGCCTTGGCCTCAAAATGGTCCCCGCGCTGCTGTATTTAATGTCTGCATACTGGATGACTTTCGTGAATTCTCCACCACCAACTAGGGTTCAAGCCGCAATGTTTTAGTCACTTTTCTGCCTGGAAAACATCAATTTTTCCGGCCGCTGCTACAATAGCGGCTGCAACAATGCCATTATTTTTCAGGCATGTGTACATGCCTAATTTTTCTGTCCTATGGTGCAGCACTGTGGCTGCAAAAACAAAACAAAAAAAAGGCACATACAAGTGTCAATTCCCCTTCGTGATCGTTACCTTGTTGTGGTGAAGGGGCTTGCGTATCACAATGAAGCAATCATCATCACCTCTATAAGTGTGTTGGCAATGTTGCCACACCCAAGATGATAAGGCCGTTGCTTCATTATGGTCAGACCAAAAACGATCGGACGGCTGGATAATATTTCATAGAAAAACATTAATTTACCTTTTTTTTATATGTTGTATGGGTTTTTAATACATAAAATAAAAATCATAATAAAGTCTCTTAATAGTTTATTAGAAATGATGCAGGCAATTAAAAAAATCCCCATCAATTCCAATACAAAGCAAGTACAGAGCTCAGAACTAAAATTATTTCATGATGTCGTAATGGTTCGCTAATTCGACAATGGTTAATCAATTCGACCGGATAGGGTACGTAACAGGGATTAAACTGATAGGAATAGTACTAGTTAAGACACCACTCATATAGGGTGTCACAGCACATTGCTCTGTGCACACGCAGTGCCCCAATTTGGGAGTAAGAGGACCGACCAAGCTGCTTTTTCCATCTCCCGGTTCCTGAAATCAATTCAGTTTGGTGTATGAGAGTTTGGTCTGTCACTGTGAAGGCAGTCGAAGGTACCCGGCCTAAATTTTTTTCACAAAAGGCAATCCCTGATATGGGATGTAACAGGGATTAAACTGATGAGAATAGTACTACAGAAAATACCACTCATATCGGGTGTGACAGTAACTTGCACGGCGCAGACGCAGTGACCGTGGTTTAAAACAGAGTGGAGGGAGCCAGCGTTTTTTAACCATCTCCCCGTTCGAAAAATCTATTCAATAAATGGCCCTCAGATTGGGGACGTTAGAGGGATTAAACTGATGAGAATAGTACTACAGAAAATACCACTCATATCGGGTGTGACAGTAAATTGCACGGCGCAGACGCAGTCACCGTGGTTTAAAACAGAGTGGAGGGAGCCAGCGTTTTTAACCATCTCCCCGTTCGAAAAATCTATTCAATAAATGGCCCCCAGATTGGGGAC
>JAKVIS010002470.1:0-22664 GCA_033119425.1 Bufotes viridis | reverse complement strand
AACCGGGGATTAGAATATATATACCCGGTAACCATCATAAACACCAGGACAATATATCTACCCACCAAATAGTATAAACACCCGGGGATTACAATATATATACCCGCTAATCATCCTATACACCCGGACATTATATATACCCGGACATTATATATACCCTCCAAATAGTATAAACACCCGGGATTAAAATATATATACCCGGTAACCCTACTATACATCTGGTAACCATCATATATACCAGGACATTATATACACCCACCTAATAGTATAAACAGCCGGGATTAGAATATATATACCCAGTAACCATCATATATACCAGGACATTATATACACCCACCAAATAGTATAAACACCCGGGAATTAGAATATATATACCCGGTAACCATCCTATACACCCGGACATTATATACACCCACCAAATAGTATAAACACCCAGAGATTATTATATATATACCCGGTAACCATCCTACACACCCGGTAACCATCCTATATACCCACCAAATAGAATAAACACCTGGGAATTAAAAATATATACCCGGTAACCATCCTATACACCTGGGAACCATTATATATACCAGGACATTATATACACCCACCTAATAGTATAAACAACCGGGATTAGAATATATATACCCGGTAACCATCATAAACACCAGGACAATATATCTACCCACCAAATAGTATAAACACCCGGGATTACAATATATATACCCGGTAACCATCCTATACACCCGGTAACCATCATATTTACCAGGACATTATATACACCCACCAAATAGTATAAACACCCGGGGATTACAATATATATACACCCGGTAACCATCCTATACACCCGTTAACCATCATATTTGCCAGGACATTATATACACCCACCAAATAGTATAAACACCCGGGAATTAGAATATATATACCCGGTAACCATCATATATTCCAGGACATTATATATGTGACGAGACCAATCTCGCCACATTGCATTGGAGAAACCTGGTTGCTCGCCTGCTGCCTTTGGACTATGGCCCCCTGTTAAAAGACATCTTTTTTACCTGCAGAAAAGCTTAATTCGTGCTTTTCTGCCTGGGGTTCGGTAGTTTTGGTTGAATGTGTTATACCCCAGATAGGAATCCCATGGAGCCCATTCGTATGAAACTGACTGTAAAGACTTTGGCTCCATGGCGATTAAACTGTATTCGTGTGGTCTGAGCGCCATTCACTTAATAATGTGCGCTCAGACCTGAGCTATCTGGGGATATGTTAAATGTATAGTTTTAATGTAATGTGTCTTACCTGGTGTATTTTAACAGTAATGCTTGTTCTGTGTCCCCATGTGCATAATGGAGTCTTGTCTCTGAAATGTCTGTGTGTATTGTAAAGGGTGGGACATTGTATATTGAATAGTGATGTCTGTCCTATTGTCCCCACATGTATTGGCGATTTCCCTTTGTCCTGAGAGATAATTGAATGACTCTCAATTGTCTCCAGGACAGAAGACATTGTATTCGTCTGCCTGTGATGATTGCATTACCCATGTAGGGTGATGGTATCACAGGCAGAGGGGAGGGATATGCTGGGGTGTCTGTATTGTCCCAATGTGTGTGATTGGCTGCTGTATCCCGTGTCGCAGTCTTCCTTCTGGTCCTCTAGGGAGTGTCCACCAGGTGGGAGACCTGGATAAATACCAGGCAGGTAGCCGTTAATAAAAGATAGAATTCCTGTTTACCATCAATACGGAGCCTCGTCTCGTTCTTGGGGATTCACTGTATGCTGTTAGAGACTGATTGCCAGGAGTGTAAGCTGATTGTCTGCTTTTCCTGTTCGTCTGCTAGCAGCTATTTGGGAGGTTCCAGTACGGGAGTTGGAGTGCTATTTTGTATCCAGTTCGGGAGTTTGGTGTCCTGCAGTAGCTGTGCCTATATCTCTGTAAAGGGGCCGATCGCCTAAACGGTTTTTACCCCTTGTCTGCAGAAACGGTCCGTTACAATTGGTGGCGAGCAGCGGATCGTTCCTACAGCCAGAAGGACAGCTACAGGAGACACCATTTCCTTGGATTTACAAGTGGGGGCAACGCATGTCCCAGTACAGCGATCCTAAAAGCACCAGAATGGAACCAGCAGTGTCATACGAGGAGGAGGACCTGGATGGCCGGGATGCATTAAGGAAAGGCATCTGGTACCAGGCCCTGGACAATGTACAATACCAGCGGGTGAGAGTCTCCCAGTGAAGAGCAGCGGTGGCAGAAGCAAGTGGCTCTGCGGATGCCCTTTCTGGGAGAGCAGCCCTGGATGAATGGGTGAAGGAACTAGAGCACCGGGTATGGCAGGAGCTATGGCTGGAGAATGCCTACCAGGCGCTCTGGTGGTATATGGCACAGTATATACCCTGACAGCCGAGCATGACAAGCCAGAGGAGAGGAGTTTGATGGTTCTGGCTTGTTATGGGAGTCCTTGCAGAGCCTGACTCGGGAGTCCTGCGAGAACAGACTTCAGGACATTTTCTACGAGAGGGAGGCTAGGCATGACGGGGATGACCCCATGAGGTAGAGCAAGACCTGGCTCACCTAGCAACCCTGGAGTGGGAACTGGAGCAGGACTACCGAGATCTCTTCCACTCCATTGGGAAGGCTCAGCAGGACAGCAAGGTGACAGATCCAGTTCCAGACCCATTCCGCTGGGAAGATATTATTGAAATTTACTGGGAGGAACCCCAGGCGGCAGGTGGAGATGGGACCGAGGTCTCTCCACCGGTATTGCAGGGAATTGGGAGCCTGAGCCCATTCTCCAGCGGGAGATATTGCAGGGAATTGGGAGCCTGAGCTCCATTCCCCAGCGGCAGGCTGAGCTACAGGGGGCAGAGGTAGCTGTTCCTGCCCCACAGCAGCAACGTGATTTTTCGGGAATTGGGAGCCTGGTCTCCAGTCCCCAGCGGCAGAGTAACCAGCAGGGAATAGAGAGCCCAGTCTCCTTTCTCCAGCAGCAGGACTCTGTATTGGGAGGAGAGACAGTCGGTCTCCCTCCACTGAGGAGGAAGGTATGTATGGGAGAGGAGCTTACTACCACCTCTCCCCAGCGGCGGATCATTAATGGGCAGGGAATAGAGAGCTCAGTCTCCTTTCCCAGCAGCAGAGCTGTAACCAAGGGAGACAGTCGGCTCCAGCAGAGCTTGTAACCAAAGGGGAGACAGTCGGTCTCCAGCAGCAGGACTGTATATCTAAAGGGGAGACAGTCGGTCTCCCCTCCAACAACCAGGCTTCAACCAGGCTACCCTCCCAGTAGCGCTGGCAACAGGGCAGAGTGACGCGGGTCTCTGCCCATGCAGCACCCCACCAAGTCAGCGCACCTGCACTCCAGCACAGCCGTGGTGAGGCACCTGGACATGGACAAGCTTCTCTCTACCCAGCTGCAGTAACTATTTATTGTGGGTGGGCTGTGCTGTTGATTGTGTTTTGTGGGTGGCTGCTGGACTAACAAGGGCACTGACCGGCAGGAGGTCAGATACCCTGTTAGTCTGTTTGGAAAAGGGAGAGATGTGACGAGACCAATCTCGCCACATTGCATTGGAGAAACCTGGTTGCTCGCCTGCTGCCTTTGGACTATGGCCCCTGTTAAAAGACATCTTTTACCTGCAGAAAAGCTTAATTCGTGCTTTTCTGCCTGGGGTTCGGTAGTTTTGGCTGAATGTGTTATACCTCAGATAGGAATCCCATGGAGCCCATTCGTATGAAACTGACTGTAAAGACTTTGGCTCCATGGCGATTAAACTGTATTCGTGTGGTCTGAGCGCCATTCACTTAATAATGCGCGCCAGACCTGAGCTATCTGGGGATATGTTAAATGTATAGTTTTAATGTAATGTGTCTTACCTGGTGTATTTTAACAGTAATGCTTGTTCTGTGTCCCCATGTGCATAATGGAGTCTTGTCTCTGAAATGTCTGTGTGTATTGTAAAGGGTGGGACATTGTATATTGAATAGTGATGTCTGGTCCTATTGTCCCCACATGTGTATTGGCGATTTCCTTTGTCCTGAGAGATAATTGAATGACTCCTCAATTGTCTCCAGGACAGAAGACATTGTGATGTCTGTCTGCCTGTGATGATTGCATTACCCATGTAGGGTGATGGTATCACAGAGCAGAGGGGAGGGATATGCTGGGGGTGTCTGTATTGTCCCAATGTGTGTGATTGGCTGCTGTATCCTGTGATCGCAGTCTTCCTTCTGGTCCTCTTAGGGAGTGTCCACCAGGTGGGAGACCTGGATAAATACCAGGCAGGTAGCCATTAATAAAACATAGAATTCCTGTTTACCATCAATACGGAGCCTCGTCTCGCTTCTTGGGGGATTCACTGTATGCTGTTAGAGACTGATTGCCAGGAGTGTAAGCTGATTGTCTGCTTTTCCTGTTCGTCTGCTAGCAGCTATTTGGGAGGTTCCAGTGCGGGAGTTGAGTGCTATTTTGTATCCAGTTCGGGAGTTTGGTGTTCTGCAGTAGCTGGGCCTATATCTCTGTAAGGGGGCCGATCGCCTAACACGGTTTTACCCCTTGTCTGCAGAAACGGTCCGTTAGATAACACCCGTAGGAATATATAATACCCGTATACCAGCCGGCAACATGATATTCAGGACATTATATATACACCCGGACGTACCAACACCCGAATAACAATATATGCACCCAGGTAACATTATATACTATATCACTAACTATCATATATACCGGACATATATACAATTCATCTAATAGTATAAACACTCGGGATATAACAATATATATCCACTAACCATTATATACCAGGACATTATATACACCTCACCAAATAGTATAAGCACCCGAGTAGTTAGAATATATATACCCGGTAACCATCACTATACACCGGACATTATATATACCCAGACATTATATATACCCACCAAATAGTATAAACACCGGGGATTACAATATATATACCCGGTAACCATCCTATACGTTGTCGGACATCATATATACCCACCAAATAGTAGTAAACACCTGCGGATTACAATATGCATACCCGAAACCATCCTATACACCGGATATTTTATATACCCACCTAATAGTATAAACAACCGGGATTAGAATATATATACCCGGTAACCATCATATACACCAGGACAATATATCTACCCACCAAATAGTATAAACACCCGGGATTACAATATATATACCCGGTAACCATCCTATACACCCGGTAACCATCATATACCAGGACATTATATCTACCCACCAAATAGTATAAACACTCGGGGATTACAATATATATACCCGGTAACCATCCTATACACCGGTAACCATCATATTTACCAGGACATTATATACACCCACCAAATAGTATAAACACCGAGATTAGAATATATATACCCGGTAACTCATCATATATACCAGGACATTATATACACCCACCAAATAGTATAAACACCGGAGATTAGAATATATATACCCGGTAACCATGCTATACACCGGACATTATATACACTCCACCAGAATAGTATAAACACCCGGAGACTAACAATATATATACCGGTAACCATTGAATACTATCATATACACCGGACTATACACCTATATACACTAGAATATATCCCGTGACATATCATATATACACCCACCAGATAGTATAAGCACCGGGTATTAGAATATATATACCGGTAACCATCCTATACACCGGACATTATATATACCAGACATTATATATACCCACCAAATAAGTATAAACACCCGGGATTACAATATATATACCTGTAACCATCCTATACACCGGACATTATATACACTCCACCAAATAGTATAAACACCCGGGGATTACAATATATATACCCGGTAACCATCCTATACACCCGGACATTATATACACCTACTAATAGTATAAACACCGGGATTAGAATATATATACCCGTAACCATCATATACACCAGGACATATATACACCACCAAATAGTATAAACACCGGGATCATATATACCGGTAATCATCATATACCCGGAGATATACCATCATATATACCCGAGTATATACCATCCTATACACTCGGACATTCATATATACCCACCAAATAGTATAAACACCGGGATTACAATATATATCCGGTAACCATCATATACCGGATATCATATACACCAAATAGTATAAACACCCGAGATTACAATATATACACCCGGTAATCATCTATACACCTGGAACCATATATTATGCATTACCCACCAAATAGTATAAACACCGGGGATTACAATATATATACCCGGTAACCATCCTATACACCGGTAACCATCATATATACCAGGACATTATATACACCCACCAAATAGTATAAACACCGGGGATTACGAATATATATACCGGTAACCATCCTATATACCACGGACATTATATACACCCACCAAATAGTATAAACACCCGGGATTAGAATATATATACCGGTAACCATCCTATACACCGGACATTATATATCCAGGACATTATATATACCCACCAAATAGTATAAACACCGGGGATTACAATATATATACCCGGTAACCATCCTATACCTGACATATATACCGGACATATATATACCCACCAAATAGTATAAACACCTGGGATTACAATATATATACCGGTAACCATCCTGAATACACCGGATATCCATCATATACACCAGGACATTATATACACACCACGCGTAATTAGAATATATATACACACCGGGATTAACACATCCAATATACACACTAACCATCATATATACCCAGACATTATATACACCCACCAAATAGTATAAACACCCGGGATTACAATATATATACCCGGTAACCATCCTATACCACCCGGACATCATATATACCCACCAAATAGTATAAACACCGGGGATTACAATATATATACCCGGTAACCATCCTATACACCCGGACATTATATATACCCACCAAATAGTATAAACACCGGGATTAATAATATATGAACCATCCGGTACACCGAATTATATACCCAATTAATCATATAAACATTACAGGACAATATATCTACCCACCAAATAGTATAAACACCCGGGGATTACAATATATATACCGGTAACCATCCTATACACCCGGTAACCATCATATTTACCAGGACATTATATACACCCACCAAATAGTATAAACACCCGGAGATTACAATATATATACCCGGTAACCATCCTATACACCCGGTAACCATCATATTTACCAGGACATTATATACACCCACCAAATAGTATAAACACCCGGGAATTAGAATATATATACCGGTAACCATCATATATTCCAGGACATTATATACACCCACCAAATAGTATAAACACCCGGAGATTAAAATATATATACCCGGTAACCATGCTATACACCTGGACATTATATATACCGGACATTATATATACCCACCAAATAGTATAAACACCCAGGGATAACAATATATATACCCGGTAACCATTGAATACACCGGTATCCATCATATACACCAGGACATTATATACACCCACCTAATAGTATAAACACCCGGGATTAGAATATATATACCGCTAACCATCATATATACCAGGACATTATATACACCCACCAAATAGTATAAGCACCCGGGTATTAGAATATATATACCGGTAACCATCCTATACACCCGGACATTATATATACCCAGACATTATATATACCACCAAATAGTATAAACACCGGGGATTACAATATATATACCCGGTAACCATCCTATACAGCCGGACATCATATATACCCACCAAATAGTATAAACACCCGGGATTACAATATATATACCTGGAAACCATCCTATACACCCGGATATTTTATATACCCACCTAATAGTATAAACAACCGGGAATTAGAATATATATACCCGGTAAACCATCACTATTCACCAGGACAATATATCTACCCACCAAATAGTATAAACACCCGGGATTACAATATATATACCCGGTAACCATCCTATACACCCGGTAACCATCATATTTACCAGGACATTATATACACCCACCAAATAGTATAAACACCGGGATTACAATATATATACCGGTAACCATCCTATACACCCGGTAACCATCATATTTACCAGGACATTAATATACACTCCGACCAAATAGTATAAACACCCGGTGACATCAATTAGAATATATATACCCGGTTATACCATCATATATATTCCAGGACATTATATACACCCACTAAATAGTATAAACACCGGAGATTAAAATATATATACCTGGTAACCATGCTATACACCTGGACATTATATATACTCGGACATTATATATACCACCAAATAGTATAAACACCGGGGATAACAATATATATACCCGGTAACCATTGAATACATCGGTATCCATCATATACACCAGGACATTATATACACCCACCTAATAGTATAAACACCCGGGATTAGAATATATATACCCGCTAACCATCATATATGCAGGACATTATATACACCCACCAAATAGTATAAGCACCGGGTATTAGAATATATATACCGGTAACCATCCTATACACCCGGACATTATATATACCCAGACATTATATATACCCACCAAATAGTATAAACACTCGGGGATTACAATATATATACCGGTAACCATCCTATACAGCCGGACATCATATATACCCACCGAATAGTATAAACACCGGGATTACAATATATATACCGGAAACCATCCTATACACCGGATATTTTATATACCCACCAAATAGTATAAACACCCGGGAATTAGAATATATATACCCGGTAACCATCCAATACACCAGTAACCATCATATATAACAGGACATTATATACACCCACACAAATAGTATAAACACCCGGGATTACAATATATACCCAGTAACCATACTATATACTACCCGGGACATGTATATACACCCACCAAATAGTATATAGTATGGTTACCGGGTATATATACTGTAATCCCGGGTGTTTATACTATTTGGTGGGTGTATATAATGTCCTGGTATATATGATGGTTACGTGTGTATTGATGGTTACCGGTATATATATTCTAATTCCCGGTGTTTATACTATTTGGTGGGTATATAAAATATCCGGGTGTATAGGATGGTTTCCGGGTATATATATTGTAATCCCCGGTGTTTATACTATTTGGTGGGTATATATAATGTCCGGTGTATAGGATGGATTACCGGTATATATATTGTAATCCCGGGTGTTTATACTATTTGGTGGTATATAATGTCTGGTATATATGTCCGGGTGTATAGGATGGTTACCGTGTATATATATTCTAATTCCCGGGTGTTTATACTATTTGGTGGGTATATATAATGTCCTGGTATATATGATGGTTACCGGGTGTATATATTTAATCCCCGGGTGTTTATACTATTTAATGGGTATATATAATGTCCTGGTGTATATGATGGATACCGGTGTATTCATGGTTACCGGGTGTATATATTTAATCCCCGGGTGTTTATACTATTTAATGGGTATATATAATGTCCGGGTATATATAATGTCCGGGTGTATAGTATGGTTATTGGGTATATATATTCTACTTCCTGGGTGTTTATACTATTTGGTGGGTGTATATAATGTCCTGGTATATATGATGGTTACCGGGTATATATATTCTAAGCCCTGGGTGTTTATACTATTTGGTGGGTGTATATAATGTTCTTGTATATATGATGGTTACCGGGTGTATAGGATGGTTCCATGGTATATATATTTTAATCTCCGGGTGTTTATACTATTTGATGGGTGTATATAATGTCCTGGTATATCGGATGGTTACCGGGTATATATATTGTAATCCCCGGATGTTTATACTTTTTGGTGGGTATATATAATGTCCGGGTGTATATGATGGTTCCCAGGTGTATAGGATGGTTACCGGGTATATATTTTTAATTCCCAGGTGTTTATTCTATTTGGTGGGTATATAGGATGGTTACCGGGTGTGTAGGATGGTTACCGGGTATATATATAATAATCTCTGGGTGTTTATACTATTTGGTGGGTGTATATAATGTCCGGGTGTATAGGATGGTTACCGGGTATATATATTCTAATTCCCGGGTGTTTATACTATTTGGTGGGTGTATATAATGTCCTGGTATATATGATGGTTACTGGGTATATATATTCTAATCCCGGCTGTTTATACTATTAGGTGGGTATAAATAATGTCCGTGTATATATAATATCGCGGGTGTATAGGATGGTTACCGGGTATATATATTCTATTTCACGGGTGCTTATACTATTTGGTGGGTGTATATAATGTCCTGGTATATATGATGGTTAGCGGGTATATATATTCTAATCCCGGGTGTTTATACTATTAGGTGGGTGTATATAATGTCCTGGTGTATATGATGGATACCGGGTGTATTCAATGGTTACCGGGTATATATATTGTTATCCCCGGTGTTTATACTATTTGGTGGGTATATATAATGTCGGGTATGTATAATGTCAGGTGTATAGCATGGTTACCGGGTATATATATTTTAATCTCGGGTGTTTATACTATTTGGTGGGTGTATATAATGTCCTGGAATATATGATGGTTACCGGGTATATATATTCTAATTCCCGGGTGTTTATACTATTTGGTGGGTGTATATAATGTCCTGGTAAATATGATGGTTACCGGGTGTATAAGGATGGTTACCGGGTATATATATTGTAATCCCGGTGTTTATACTATTTGGTGGGTAGATATATTGTCCTGGTGTTTATGATGGTTACCGGGTATATATATTCTAATCCCCGGTTGTTTATACTATTAGGTGGGTATATAAAATATCCGGCTGTATAGGATGGTTACCGGGTATATATATTGTAATCCCGGGTGTTTATACTATTAGGTGGGTGTATATAATGTCCTGGTGTATATGATGGATACCGGGTGTATTCAATGGTTACCGGGTATATATATTGTTATCCCGGGTGTTTATACTATTTGGTGGGTATATATAATGTCCGGGTGTATAGCATGGTTACCGGGTATATATATTTTAATCTCCGGGTGTTTATACTATTTGGTGGGTGTATATAATGTCCGGGTGTATAGGATGGTTACCGGGTATATATATTGTAATCCCGGGTGTTTATACTATTTGGTGGGTGCATATAATGTCCTGTTATATATGATGGTTACTGTGTGTATTGGATGGTTACCGGGTATATATATTCTAATTCCCGGGTGTTTATACTATTTGGTGGGTAAATAAAATATCCGGGTGTATAGGATGGTTTCCGGTATATATATTGTAATCCCCGGTGTTTATACTATTTGGTGGGTATATATGATGTCCGGCTGTATAGGATGGTTACCGGGTATATATATTGTAATCCCGGGTGTTTATACTATTTGGTGGGTATATATAATGTCTGGGTATATATAATGTCCGGGTGTATAGGATGGTTACCGGGTATATATATTCTAATACCCGGGTGCTTATACTATTTGGTGGGTGTATATAATGTCCTGGTATATATGATGGTTAGCGGGTATATATATTCTAATCCCGGGTGTTTATACTATTAGGTGGGTGTATATAATGTCCTGGTGTATATGATGGATACCGGGTGTATTCAATGGTTACCGGGTATATATATTGTTATCCCTGGGTGTTTATACTATTTGGTGGGTATATATAATGTCCGGGTATATATAATGTCCAGGTGTATAGCATGGTTACCGGGTATATATATTTTAATCTCCGGTGTTTATACTATTTGGTGGGTGTATATAATGTCCTGGAATATATGATGGTTACCGGGTATATATATTCTAATTCCCGGTGTTTATACTATTTGGTGGGTGTATATAATGTCCTGGTAAATATGATGGTTACCGGGTGTATAGGATGGTTACCGGGTATATATATTGTAATCCCCGGTGTTTATACTATTTGGTGGGTGTATATAATGTCCTGGTAAATATGATGGTTACCGGGTGTATAGGATGGTTACCGGGTATATATATTGTAATCCCCGGTGTTTATACTATTTGGTGGGTAGATATATTGTCCTGGTAAATATGATGGTTACCGGGTATATATATTCTAATCCCCGGTTGTTTATACTATTAGGTGGGTATATAAAATATCCGGGTGTATAGGATGGTTTCCGGGTATATATATTGTAATCCCCGGGTGTTTATACTATTTGGTGGGTATATATGATGTCCGGCTGTATAGGATGGTTACCGGGTATATATATTGTAATCCCCGGGTGTTTATACTATTTGGTGGGTATATATAATGTCTGGGTATATATAATGTCCGGGTGTATAGGATGGTTACCGGGTATATATATTCTAATACCCGGTGCTTATACTATTTGGTGGGTGTATATAATGTCCTGGTATATATGATGGTTAGCGGGTATATATATTCTAATCCCGGGTGTTTATACTATTAGGTGGGTGTATATAATGTCCTGGTGTATATGATGGATACCGGGTGTATTCAATGGTTACCGGTATATATATTGTTATCCCCGGTGTTTATACTATTTGGTGGGTATATATAATGTCCGGGTATATATAATGTCCAGGTGTATAGCATGGTTACCGGGTATATATATTTTAATCTCCGGGTGTTTATACTATTAGGTGGGTATATATAATGTCCTGGAATATATGATGGTTACCGGGTATATATATTCTAATCCCCGGGTGTTTATACTATTTGGTGGGTGTATATAATGTCCTGGTAAATATGATGGTTACCGGGTGTATAGGATGGTTACCGGGTATATATATTTTAATCTCCGGGTGTTTATACTATTTGGTGGGTATATATGATGTCCGGCTGTATAGGATGGTTACCGGGTATATATATTGTAATCCCCGGGTGTTTATACTATTTGGTGGGTATATATAATGTCCTGGTAAATATGATGGTTACCGGGTATATATATTCTAATCCACGGTTGTTTATACTATTAGGTGGGTATATAAAATATCCGGGTGTATAGGATGGTTTCCGGTATATATATTGTAATCCCGGGTGTTTATACTATTTGGTGGGTATATATGATGTCCGGCTGTATAGGATGGTTACCGGGTATATATATTGTAATCCCCGGGTGTTTATACTATTTGGTGGGTATATATAATGTCTGGGTATATATAATGTCCGGGTGTATAGGATGGTTACCGGGTATATATATTCTAATACCCGGGTGCTTATACTATTTGGTGGGTGTATATAATGTCCTGGTATATATGATGGTTAGTGGGTATATATATTCTAATCCCCGGGTGTTTATACTATTAGGTGGGTGTATATAATGTCCTGGTGTATATGATGGATACCGGGTGTATTCAATGGTTACCGGGTATATATATTGTTATCCCCGGGTGTTTATACTATTTGGTGGGTATATATAATGTCCGGGTATATATAATGTCCAGGTGTATAGCATGGTTACCGGGTATATATATTTTAATCTCCGGGTGTTTATATTATTTGGTGGGTGTAACAGACCGTTGCTGCAGACAAGGGGTAAAAACCGTTTAGGCGATCGGCCCCCTTTACAGAGATATAGGCCCAGCTACTGCAGAACACCAAACTCCCGAACTGGATACAAAATAGCACTCCAACTCCCGTACTGGAACCTCCCAAATAGCTGCTAGCAGACGAACAGGAAAAGCAGACAATCAGCTTACACTCCTGGCAATCAGTCTCTAACAGCATACAGTGAATCCCCCCAAGAACGAGACGAGGCTCCGTATTGATGGTAAACAGGAATTCTATGTTTTATTAAGGGCTACCTGCTCGGTATTTATCCAGGTCTCCCACCTGGTGGACACTCCCCTAGAGGACCAGAAGGAAGACTGCGACACGGGATACAGCAGCCAATCACACACATTGGGACAATACAGACACCCCCAGCATATCCCTTCCCTCTGCCTGTGATACCATCACCCTACATGGGTAATGCAATCATCACAGGCAGACGAATACACAATGTCTTCTGTCCTGGAGACAATTGAGGAGTCATTCAATTATCTCTCAGGACAAAGGGAAATCGCCAATACACATGTGGGGACAATAGGACAGACATCACTATTCAATATACAATGTCCCACCCTTTACAATACACACAGACATTTCAGAGACAAGACTCCATTATGCACATGGGGACACAGAACAAGCATTACTGTTAAAATACACCAGGTAAGACACATTACATTAAAACTATACATTTAACATATCCCCAGATAGCTCAGGTCTGAGCGCACATTATTAAGTGAATGGCGCTCAGACCACACGAATACAGTTTAATCGCCATGGAGCCAAAGTCTTTACAGTCAGTTTCATACGAATGGGCTCCATGGGATTCCTATCTGGGGTATAACACATTCAACCAAAACTACCGAACCCCAGGCAGAAAAGCACGAATTAAGCTTTTCTGCAGGTAAAAAGATGTCTTTTAACAGGGGGCCATAGTCCAAAGGCAGCAGGCGAGCAACCAGGTTTCTCCAATGCAATGTGGCGAGATTGGTCTCGTCACATCTCTCCCCTTTTCCAAACAGACTAACAGGGTATCTGACCTCCTGCCGGTCAGTGCCCTTGTTAGTCCAGCAGCCCACCCACAAAACACAATCAACAGCACAGCCCACCCACAATAAATAGTTACTGCAACTGGGTAGAGGAGAAGCTTGTCCATGTCCAGGTGCCTCACCACGGCTGTGCTGGGTACGGGTACGCTGACTTGGTGGGGTGCTGCATGGGCAGAGACCCGCGTCACTCTGCCCTGTTGCCAGCGCTACTGGGAGGGTAGCCTGGTTGAAGCCTGGTTGTTGGAGGGGAGACCGACTGTCTCCCCTTTAGATATACAGTCCTGCTGCTGGAGACCGACTGTCTCCCCTTTGGTTACACAGCTCTGCTGCTGGAGACCGACTGTCTCCCCTTGGGTTACACAGCTCTGCTGTTGGGGAAAGGAGACTGAGCTCTCTATTCCCTGCCCATTAATGATCCGCCGCTGGGGAGAGGTGGTAGTAAGCTCCTCTCCCATACATACCTTCCTCCTCAGTGGAGGGAGACCGACTGTCTCTCCTCCCAATACAGAGTCCTGCTGCTGGAGAAAGGAGACTGGGCTCTCTATTCCCTGCTGGTTACTCTGCCGCTGGGGACTGGAGACCGGGCTCCCAATTCCCGAAAAATCACGTTGCTGCTGTGGGGCAGGAACAACTACCTCTGCCCCCTGTAGCTCAGCCTGCCGCTGGGGAATGGAGCTCAGGCTCCCAATTCCCTGTAATATCTCCCGCTGGGGAATGGAGCTCAGGCTCCCAATTCCCTGCAATACCGGTGGAGAGACCTCGGTCCCATCTCCACCTCCCGCCTGGGGTTCCTCCCAGTAAATTTCAATAATATCTTCCCAGCGGAATGGGTCTGGAACTGGATCTGTCACCTTGCTGTCCTGCTGAGCCTTCCCAATGGAGTGGAAGAGATCTCGGTAGTCCTGCTCCAGTTCCCACTCCAGGGTTGCTAGGTGAGCCAGGTCTTGCTCTACCTCATGGGGGTCATCCCCGTCATGCCTAGCCTCCTCTCGTAGAAAATGTCCTGAAGTCTGTTCTGCGCAGGACTCCCGAAGTCAGGCTCTGCAAAGGACTCCCATAACAAGCCAGAACCATCAAACTCCTCTCCCTCTGGCTTGTCATGCTCGGCTGTCCAGGGTATATACTGTGCCATATACCACCAGAGCGCCTGGTAGGCATTCTCCAGCCATAGCTCCTGCCATACCCGGTGCTCTAGTTCCTTCACCCATTCATCCAGGGGCTGCTCTCCCAGAAAGGGCATCCGCAGGGCCACTTGCTTCTGCCACCGCTGCTCTTCACTGGGGAGACTCTCACCCCGCTGGTATTGTACATTGTCCAGGGCCTGGTACCAGATGCCTTTCCTTAATGCATCCCGGCCATCCAGGTCCTCCTCCTCGTATGACACTGCTGGTTCCATTCTGGTGCTTTTAGGATCGCTGTACTGGGACATGCGTTGCCCCCACTTGTAAATCCAAGGAAATGGTGTCTCCTGTAGCTGTCCTTCTGGCTGTAGGAAAGATCCCGCTGCTCGCCACCAATTGTAACGGACCGTTTCTGCAGACAAGGGGTAAAAACCGTTTAGGCGATCGGCCCCCTTTACAGAGATATAGGCCCAGCTACTGCAGAACACCAAACTCCCGAACTGGATACAAAATAGCACTCCAACTCCCGTACTGGAACCTCCCAAATAGCTGCTAGCAGACGAACAGGAAAAGCAGACAATCAGCTTACACTCCTGGCAATCAGTCTCTAACAGCATACAGTGAATCCCCCAAGAACGAGACGAGGCTCCGTATTGATGGTAAACAGGAATTCTATGTTTTATTAAGGGCTACCTGCTCGGTATTTATCCAGGTCTCCCACCTGGTGGACACTCCCTAGAGGACCAGAAGGAAGACTGCGACACGGGATACAGCAGCCAATCACACACATTGGGACAATACAGACACCCCCAGCATATCCCTCCCCTCTGCCTGTGATACCATCACCCTACATGGGTAATGCAATCATCACAGGCAGACGAATACACAATGTCTTCTGTCCTGGAGACAATTGAGGAGTCATTCAATTATCTCTCAGGACAAAGGGAAATCGCCAATACACATGTGGGGACAATAGGACAGACATCACTATTCAATATACAATGTCCCACCCTTTACAATACACACAGACATTTCAGAGACAAGACTCCATTATGCACATGGGGACACAGAACAAGCATTACTGTTAAAATACACCAGGTAAGACACATTACATTAAAACTATACATTTAACATATCCCCAGATAGCTCAGGTCTGAGCGCACATTATTAAGTGAATGGCGCTCAGACCACACGAATACAGTTTAATCGCCATGGAGCCAAAGTCTTTACAGTCAGTTTCATACGAATGGGCTCCATGGGATTCCTATCTGGGGTATAACACATTCAACCAAAACTACCGAACCCCAGGCAGAAAAGCACGAATTAAGCTTTTCTGCAGGTAAAAAAGATGTCTTTTAACAGGGGGCCATAGTCCAAAGGCAGCAGGCGAGCAACCAGGTTTCTCCAATGCAATGTGGCGAGATTGGTCTCGTCACAGTGGGTATATATAATGTCCGGGTGTATAGGATGGTTACCGGGTATATATATTTTAATCTCCAGGTGTTTATACTATTTGGTGGGTGTATATAATGTCCGGGTGTATAGGATGGTTACCGGTGTATATATATTGTAATCCCCGGGTGTTTATACTATTTGGTGGGTGTATATAATGTCCTGGTAAATATGATGGTTACCGGGTGTATAGGATGGTTACCGGGTATATATATTGTAATCCCGGGTGTTTATACTATTTGGTGGGTAGATATATTGTCCTGGTGTTTATGATGGTTACCGGGTATATATATTCTAATCCCGGTTGTTTATACTATTAGGTGGGTGTATATAATGTCCTGGTATATATAATGGTTCCCAGGTGTATAGGATGGTTACCGGGTATATATTTTTAATTCCCAGGTGTTTATTCTATTTGGTGGGTATATAGGATGGTTACCGGGTGTGTAGGATGGTTACCGGGTATATATATAATAATCTCTGGGTGTTTATACTATTTGGTGGGTGTATATAATGTCCGGGTGTATAGGATGGTTACCGGGTATATATATTCTAATTCCCGGTGTTTATACTATTTGGTGGGTGTATATAATGTCCTGGTATATATGATGGTTACTGGGTATATATATTCTAATCCCGGCTGTTTATACTATTAGGTGGGTGTATATAATGTCCTGGTATATATGATGGTTACCAGATGTATAGTAGGGTTACCGGGTATATATATTTTAATCCCCGGGTGTTTATACTATTTGGAGGGTATATATAATGTCCGGGTATATATAATGTCCGGGTGTATAGGATGATTAGCGGGTATATATATTGTAATCCCCGGGTGTTTATACTATTTGGTGGGTAGATATATTGTCCTGGTGTTTATGATGGTTACCGGGTATATATATTCTAATCCCCGGTTGTTTATACTATTTGATGGGTGTCTATAATGTCCTGGTATATATGATGGTTACCAGGTATATATATTCTAATCCCCGGGTGTTTATACTATTTGGTGGGTATATATGATGTCCGGCTGTATAGGATGGTTACCGGGTATATATATTGTAATCCCTGGTTGTTTATACTATTTGATGGGTATATATAATGTCTGGGTATATATAATGTCCGGGTGTATAGGATGGTTACCGGGTATATATATTCTAATACCCGGGTGCTTATACTATTTGGTGGGTGTATATAATGTCCTGGTATATATGATGGTTAGCGGGTATATATATTCTAATCCCCGGGTGTTTATACTATTAGGTGGGTGTATATAATGTCCTGGTGTATATGATGGATACCGGGTGTATTCAATGGTTACCGGGTATATATATTGTTATCCCCGGGTGTTTATACTATTTGGTGGGTATATATAATGTCCGGGTATATATAATGTCCGGGTGTATAGCATGGTTACCGGGTATATATATTTTAATCTCCGGGTGTTTATACTATTTGGTGGGTGTATATAATGTCCGGGTGTATAGGATGGTTACCGGTATATATATTGTAATCCCCGGTGTTTATACTATTTGGTGGGTGTATATAATGTCCTGTTATATATGATGGTTACTGTGTGTATTGGATGGTTACCGGGTATATATATTCTAATTCCCGGGTGTTTATACTATTTGGTGGGTATATAAAATATCCGGGTGTATAGGATGGTTTCCGGTATATATATTGTAATCCCGGGTGTTTATACTATTTGGTGGGTATATATGATGTCCGGCTGTATAGGATGGTTACCGGGTATATATATTGTAATCCCCGGGTGTTTATACTATTTGGTGGGTATATATAATGTCAGGGTATATATAATGTCCGGGTGTATAGGATGGTTACCGGGTATATATATTCTAATACCCGGGTGCTTATACTATTTGGTGGGTGTATATAATGTCCTGGTATATATGATGGTTAGCGGGTATATATATTCTAATCCCCGGGTGTTTATACTATTAGGTGGGTGTATATAATGTCCTGGTGTATATGATGGATACCGGTGTATTCAATGGTTACCGGGTATATATATTGTTATCCCCGGGTGTTTATAATATTTGGTGGGTATATATAATGTCCGGTGTATAGGATGGTTACCGGGTATATATATTTTAATCTCCGGCGTTTATACTATTTGGTGGGTGTATATAATGTCCGGGTGAATAGGATGGTTACCGGGTAAATATATTGTAATCCCCGGGTGTTTATACTATTTGGTGGGTGTATATAATGTCCTGTTATATATGATGGTTACTGTGTGTATTGGATGGTTACCGGGTATATATATTCTAATTCCCGGGTGTTTATACTATTTGGTGGGTATATAAAATATCCGGGTGTATAGGATGGTTTCCGGGTATATATATTGTAATCCCCGGGTGTTTATACTATTTGGTGGGTATATATGATGTCCGGCTGTATAGGATGGTTACCGGGTATATATATTGTAATCCCCGGGTGTTTATACTATTTGGTGGGTATATATAATGTCCTGGTATATATGATGGTTACCAGATGTATAGTAGGGTTACCGGGTATATATATTTTAATCCCCGGGTGTTTATACTATTTGGAGGGTATATATAATGTCCGGGTATATATAATGTCCGGGTGTATAGGATGGTTACCGGGTATATATATTGTAATCCCCGGGTGTTTATACTATTTGGTGGGTAGATATATTGTCCTGGTGTTTATGATGGTTACCGGGTATATATATTCTAATCCCCGGTTGTTTATACTATTTGATGGGTGTCTATAATGTCCTGGTATATATGATGGTTACCAGGTATATATATTCTAATCCCGGGTGTTTATACTATTTGGTGGGTATATATGATGTCCGGCTGTATAGGATGGTTACCGGGTATATATATTGTAATCCCTGGTTGTTTATACTATTTGATGGGTATATATAATGTCTGGGTATATATAATGTCCGGGTGTATAGGATGGTTACCGGGTATATATATTCTAATACCCGGTGCTTATACTATTTGGTGGGTGTATATAATGTCCTGGTATATATGATGGTTAGCGGGTATATATATTCTAATCCCGGGTGTTTATACTATTAGGTGGGTGTATATAATGTCTTGGTGTATATGATGGATACCGGGTGTATTCAATGGTTACCGGGTATATATATTGTTATCCCCGGTGTTTATACTATTTGGTGGGTATATATAATGTCCGGTATATATAATGTCCGGGTGTATAGCATGGTTACCGGGTATATATATTTTAATCTCCGGGTGTTTATACTATTTGGTGGGTGTATATAATGTCCGGGTGTATAGGATGGTTACCGGGTATATATATTGTAATCCCCGGTGTTTATACTATTTGGTGGGTGTATATAATGTCCTGTTATATATGATGGTTACTGTGTGTATTGGATGGTTACCGGGTATATATATTCTAATTCCCGGTGTTTATACTATTTGGTGGGTATATAAAATATCCGGGTGTATAGGATGGTTTCCGGTATATATATTGTAATCCCCGGTGTTTATACTATTTGGTGGGTATATATGATGTCCGGCTGTATAGGATGGTTACCGGGTATATATATTGTAATCCCCGTGTGTTTATACTATTTGGTGGGTATATATAATGTCAGGGTATATATAATGTCCGGGTGTATAGGATGGTTACCGGGTATATATATTCTAATACCCGGGTGCTTATACTATTTGGTGGGTGTATATAATGTCCTGGTATATATGATGGTTAGCGGGTATATATATTCTAATCCCCGGGTGTTTATACTATTAGGTGGGTGTATATAATGTCCTGGTGTATATGATGGATACCGGGTGTATTCAATGGTTACCGGGTATATATATTGTTATCCCCGGGTGTTTATAATATTTGGTGGGTATATATAATGTCCGGGTGTATAGGATGGTTACCGGGTATATATATTTTAATCTCCGGGCGTTTATACTATTTGGTGGGTGTATATAATGTCCGGGTGAATAGGATGGTTACCGGGTAAATATATTGTAATCCCCGGGTGTTTATACTATTTGGTGGGTGTATATAATGTCCTGTTATATATGATGGTTACTGTGTGTATTGGATGGTTACCGGTATATATATTCTAATTCAAGGGTGTTTATACTATTTGGTGGGTATATAAAATATCCGGGTGTATAGGATGGTTTCCGGTATATATATTGTAATCCCGGGTGTTTATACTATTTGGTGGGTATATATGATGTCCGGCTGTATAGGATGGTTACCGGGTATATATATTGTAATCCCGGGTGTTTATACTATTTGGTAGGTATATATAATGTCTGGGTATATATAATGTCCGGGTGTATAGGATGGTTACCGGGTATATATATTCTAATACCCGGTGCTTATACTATTTGGTGGGTGTATATAATGTCCTGGTATATATGATGGTTAGCGGGTATATATATTGTAATCCCCGGGTGTTTATACTATTAGGTGGGTGTATATAATGTCCTGGTGTATATGATGGATACCGGGTGTATTCAATGGTTACCGGGTATATATATTGTTATCCCCGGGTGTTTATACTATTTGGTGGGTATATATAATGTCCGGGTATATATAATGTCCAGGTGTATAGCATGGTTACCGGGTATATATATTTTAATCTCCGGGTGTTTATACTATTTGGTGGGTGTATATAATGTCCTGGAATATATGATGGTTACCGGGTATATATATTCTAATTCCCGGGTGTTTATACTATTAGGTGGGTGTATATAATGTCCTGGTAAATATGATGGTTACCGGGTGTATAGGATGGTTACCGGGTATATATATTGTAATCCCCGGGTGTTTATACTATTTGGTGGGTGTATATAATGTCCTGGAATATATGATGGTTACCGGGTATATATATTCTAATCCCCGGGTGTTTATACTATTAGGTGGGTGTATATAATGTCCTGGTGTATATGATGGATACCGGGTGTATTCAATGGTTACCGGGTATATATATTGTTATCCCCGGGTGTTTATACTATTTGGTGGGTATATATAATGTCCGGGTATATATAATGTCCAGGTGTATAGCATGGTTACCGGGTATATATATTTTAATCTCCGGGTGTTTATACTATTTGGTGGGTGTATATAATGTCCTGGAATATATGATGGTTACCGGGTATATATATTCTAATTCCCGGGTGTTTATACTATTTGGTGGGTGTATTTAATGTCCTGGTAAATATGATGGTTAACGGGTGTATAGGATGGTTACCGGGTATATATATTGTAATCCCCGGGTGTTTATACTATTTGGTGGGTGTATATAATGTCCTGGTAAATATGATGGTTACCGGGTGTATAGGATGGTTACCGGGTGTATATATATTGTAATCCCCGGGTGTTTATACTATTTGGTGGGTGTATATAATGTCCGGGTATATAGGATGGTTACCGGGTATATATATTGTAATCCCCGGGTGTTTATACTTTTTAGTGGGTATATATAATGTTCGGGTGTATAGGATGGTTATCGGGTATATATATTTTAATCCCGGGTGTTTATACTAT
>JAKVIS010002469.1:0-21951 GCA_033119425.1 Bufotes viridis | reverse complement strand
TCTCATAACTGCCTTACACTGTCACATGTCCTACTGCTTGGTGACATAAACTCATCACACAGGCTTTGGCAAGACTGCGCAACTACATGAGTGATTAGTGAAAGACACTGTTAAAGGGGTGGCAATGTTCAAGTCACTTTTAAATGGATGGCAGGTCTTCAGAGTCGCTTTTAAAGTGATGGCGATGTTCAAGTCACTTTTAAAGGGGCGGCAATATTCAAGTCACTTTTAAAGGGATCGCAATGTTCAAGTCACTTTTAGGGGATGGCGATGTTCAAGTGACCTCTTTAAAGGGGCGGGCAATATTCAAGTCACTTTTAAAGGGATCGCGATGTTCAAGTCACTTTTAAAGGGCGGCAATGTTCAAGTCACTTTAAAGGGATGGCTTAATTGGCCATGCTCAAGTCAGTTTTAAAGGGATGGCGATGTTCAAGCCACTTTTAAAGGGGCTGCAGTGTTCAAGTCAACTTTAAAGGGGCTGGCAACGTCCAAGCCACTTTTAAAGGGATGGCGTAATTGGCGATGTTCAAGTCAGTTTTAAAGGGATGGCGATGTTCAAGTCACTTTTAAAGGGGCTGCAGTGTTCAAGTCACTTTTAAAGGGGCTGGCAATGTTCAAGTCACTTTTAAAGGGATGGCGATGTTCTACTCTTTGGACTGTTTTGATATTAAATGTTATTTTTGATGGTTCTTATGACTATGATAACTAATAATTGTATTTTAGAACTGTGGGATTACATGATTTAATTGTTATCTTGCAGGAAATGTTGGAGAAGGGGCACGACCGCCAGAAGGTCAAGGGGCTAAAAGCAGGCCATAGTGCGGAGAATTGCTTTCCATCTGTGGCAGAAGCATGGGTGCACTCATCGGAAGGATGCGATTCTAAAAAGTGGTCAGATCTGAAGCGCCACAGGATGGATCTGATCACTAAGATCCGAGATAAATCTCTTCCAGGTACAATACTTATTTGCATAACTGAGCAGATAGATAACACATATGTTGGTGAGAGAAATAAGTATTTTAACCCTTTACAATAAATCACTTAGTACAGTGGTGTTGGAACTGATGGGAAAGGGGTGCTAAAGGTGGCAATATGAGACCTCTTTCTGGGGCCACATATGTTTTTTTGACTTTACACAGTTGGACTTTGGCCCTGAAGCTTGTCCAAACTCCTCGCATCGTCTGGACGAGTGTAGACAACAAGCATCGATCAGGACAATTAGGCCACATGCCCAAATGAAGTCATAGACTCGAATCACTCTTCTTCCCTGGGGAGTGGCCCAACACCCAATAGCAGCAGTGAGTTGAAGCTGAACTTAATCAACGATGCTCAAAGGCAGAGTTCCGGGGTACCCACAGGGTCCTGGTCCGGCAGGTCAAGGCAGACACTGATGATACTACACTTGGATCTAAGCCAAAAGGAGAAGAAAGATAGGTGTAGTTAATTATTATGCCATCCAGACACTACCATAGATTAATTTGTGTACCCTTAACTGTAATTTGGCTTTACTTGTTTATCTTGGCATTTTTAAAAATTTGGTATCATCATCATTACAGATGCTCCGCTTCCCAAAGTGAGAGCCAAGCTCTCTAAAAAGAAGAAGGCGGTGGAGGTGGAGACAGACCACTGGACGAGCAGGAAGAGGCAGGGCCATCAGGCCATCGGGCCCATAGCCCACCTGCTGCAGTGGAGGAGGGTGATGACTCTGAGGAGGCAGAAGAGGAGATGGTCACTACCCCCGACAAGAAGGTAAATGGATGATGTGGATATTTTTATTTATTCAGTGTCCCAGAAAGCTAATGTTACGGGTGGGAGTACTGATTTCCATAACGTATCTAACTGCCACATCCATTTTTGAAGTACGATATAACAAGCATGCAATATATAAATTTTTCTAAGAATATATTTTAACAAACTATATTATTTTTTTAAATGAAGAAAATATAATAAAACAGGCAACAAATAAAGTACAACACCTAACAGTAATATAAAAATAAACACTAAAAAGTAATTGATCAACATCAAAACCATTAACGTAACTACTAAGTCAATAACCCAAAACTAAAAGGAACTATTATTAATCCTACCTAAACCAATATATAACAGATTTACATAGTAACATAGTAACATAGTATATAAGACCGAAAAAGACATTTGTCCATCCAGTTCGGCCTGTTTCCTACAAGTTGATCCAGAGGAAGGCAAAACCCCTGTGAGGCAGAAGCCAATTTTCCTCACATAAGGGGAAAAAATTCCTTCCCGACTCCAATCAGGCAATCAGAATAACTCCCTGGATCAACGACTCTCTCTAGTAGCTATAGCCTGTAATATTATTACACTCCAGAAATAAATCCAGTCCCCTCTTGAATTCCTTTATTGTACTCACCATCACCACCTCCTCAGGCAGAGAGTTCCATAGTCTCACTGCTCTTACAGTGAAGAATCCTTTCTATGTTTATGTGTACAATACAAACCTTCTTTCCTCCAGACGCAGAGGATGTCCCCTTGTCACAGTCACAGTCCTGGGGATAAATAGATGATGGAGAGATCTCTGTACTGACCCCTGATATATTTATACATAGTTATTAGATCTCCTCAGTCGTCTTTTTTCTAAAGTGAATAACCCTAATTTTGATAACCTTTTACGGTACTGTAGATCCTCATTCCAGTTATTACTTTAGTTGCCCTCCTCTGAACCTCTCTCCAGCTCTGCTATGTCTGTCTTGTTCACAGGAGCCCAGAACTGTACACAGTACTCCATGTGTGGTCTAACCAGTGATTTTCAAGAAAAAATATCATCTCAGCTTTATATAACAATTAATGATTGTATTTTAATGTACATTTCCAAATTTTATTTCATTTATTTTACAGCTGACAACATCATGTTAAAAAAATAAAAATAATGCGAAGGAAGCACCAGCTGCAAATGCAGCAGTTCAGGGAGCAGCAAACCAGGAAGATGAGGCAGCTCAAGATGCAGTTCTCCCACCAAATGCGAGCCATGGAGGAGGCTCATCTTAAGGACATCGATGATCTGCTGGAGGAGCAGAGAAAATTTAAAAATTACCCTAATTTTTTGGTTATTTATATATTTATGTTAAAAAATAATTCTATTTTGTTAAAGATTATTTTATAAAACTATAATGTTAAATCAAATTTATTGCGCTTTTGTTTGATTGGAAACAAAGGGTACAGATAGTGTTGCCCATATTAATAATTATTTTTCATTACTGTAATCTTTCAAGGGTTTCAAGTTCAACTGGTTTATGTGCTAGATCTGGTAAGGTTTTTGGTAAGGCTGTAAAACACACCCGAAAGGGCTAGAGGGCTGCAAAAGGCAGCAAAATGTAGGTAAATCCCCTGCAAACAAATGTAGATAGGGAAATGATGAGTTAACATAAAATAAATAAAAATTAAACAATATTAATTGGAGTGAGGTCCCATAGCACAGAATCAGGCTTCAAGTCACCCACCAATGGAGAAGGTCACTTACTATTATTTCGACCCCAGCACCCAGACAAAGGAGAGAGGTCCCACAGCAGAGAATCTGGCATCATATCAACCACCACAGGAGTAGGCCACCATTTAGTTACTTTTGACCCCTTCACCCAGACAGAGGAGAGAGGTCCCACAGCAGAGAATCAGGCATCATATCAACCACTACAGGAGTAGGCCACCATTTAGTTACTTTGACCCCTTCACCCAGACAGAGGAGAGAGGCCCCACAGCAGAGAATCAGGCATCATATCAACCACCACAGGAGTAGGCCACCATTTAGTTACTTTGACCCCTTCACCCAGACAGAGGAGAGAGGCCCCACAGCAGAGAATCAGGCATCATATCAACCACTACAGGAGTAGGCCACTCATTTAGTTACTTTGACCCCTTCACCCAGACAGAGGAGAGAGGTCCCACAGCAGAGAATCAGGCATCATATCAACCACCACAGGAGTAGGGCCACCATTTAGTTACTTTGACCCCTTCACCCAGACAGAGGAGAGAGGCCCCACAGCAGAGAATCAGGCATCATATCAACCAACCACAGGAGAAGGCCACCATTTAGATACTTTGACCCCTCACCCAGACAGAGGAGAGAGGTCCCACAGCAGAGAATCAGGCATCATATCAACCACCACAGGAGTAGGCCACCATTTAGTTACTTTGACCCCTTCACCCAGACAGAGGAGAGAGGTCCTACAGCAGAGAATCAGGCATCATATCAACCACCACAGGTGTAAGCCACCATTTAGTTACTTTTGACCCTTCACCCAGACAGAGGAGAGAGGCCCCACAGCAGAGAATCAGGCATCATATCAACCACCACAGGAGTAGGCCACTATTTAGTATACCTTTGACCCCTGCACCCAGGACAGAGGAGAGAGGCCCCACAAGCAGAGAATCAGGCATCATATCAACCACCACAGGAGTAGGCCACCATTTAGTTACTTTGACCCTTTTCACCCAGACAGAGGAGAGAGAGGCCCCACAGCAGAGAATCAGGCATCATATCAACCAACCACAGGAGTAGGCCACCATTTAGTTACTTTGACCCCTTCACCCAGACACAGGAGAGAGGAGGCCCCGCAGCAGAGAATCAGGCATCATATCAACCACCGCAAGAGAAGGCCACCATTTAGTATACTTTGACCCCTGCACCCAGGACAGAGGAGAGAGGTCCCACAGCAGAGAATCAGGCATCATATCAACCACCACAGGAGTAGGCCACCATTTAGTTACTTTGACCCCTTTCACCCAGACAGAGGAGAGAGGTCCCCACAGCAGAGAATCAGGCATCATATCAACCACCACAGGAGTAGGCCACCATTTAGTTACTTGACCACTGCACCCAGGACAGAGGAGAGAGGCCCCACAGCAGAGAATCAGGCATCATATCAACCACCACAGGGAGTAGGGCCACCATTTAGCTACTTTGGACCCCTTCTTTACCCAGACAGAGGAGAGAGAGGTTCCACAAAGCACGGATATTCAGTGGCATCATATCAACCAACCACAGGAGTAGGCCACCATTTAGTTACTTTGACCCCCTTCACTCCAGACACAGGAGGAGAGGTTCCACAGCAGAGAATCAGGCATCATATCAACCACCACAGGAGTAGGGCCACTATTTAGCTACTTTGGACCCTTCACCCAGACAGAGGAGAGAGGCCACACAGCACAGAATCAGGCATCATATCACACACCACAGGAGAAGGCCTCTTTCAGTGACTTCAGGCCTTGGACCCAGACAGAGGAGAGAGGTCAGAGATTAGCTTCATATCCCCCAGCACAGCAGAAGACCGCTTTATTTGACTTAGGCCTCAGCACCCAGACAGAGGACAGAGGTAGCATGGCAGAGGTTATGGCTTTATGTCACCCGATAGTTTAACAGGCCACTTTCATCTAGTTAGGCCCCGGCGCCCAGACAGAGGAGAGTTTCATTCAACTGTGGGTTACATAAAATTTGTATTAAATAAAGAAGTGGCCCGTAGTACAACAAGACATGTTTTTAGGCAGTTATTAAGGACTACTCTGCACAAGGGAGGGACAGGTCCTGTGGGATCCATGCCTGGTTCATCTTTATGAACGTCAGCTTGTCCACATTGGCTGTGGACAGGCGGCTGCGCTTGTCAGTAACGACGCCCCGCCGTGCTGAATACGCGTTCTGATAAAACGCTAGCCGCCGGGCAGGAAAGCACCTCCAAGGCATAACATGCTAACTCTGGCCACGTGGACAATTTTGAAACCCAGAAGTTGAATGGGGCCGAACCGTCCGTCAGTACGTGGAGGGGTGTGCAGACATACTGTTCAACCATGTTAGTGAAATGCTGCCTCCTGCTAACACGTTCCGTATCAGGTGGTGGGGCAGTTAGCTGTGGCGTGGAGACAAAACTTGTCCACATTTCTGCCATGCTAACCCTGCCCTCAGAGGAGCTGGCCGTGATACTGCTGCGTGGGCGACCTCTAGCTCCTCCTCTGCCTTGGCCTTGGCCTTCCACCTGTTCCCCTGTGACAGTTGGGAATGCTCTCAGGAGCGCTGCCTACCAGCGTGCGCTAGTACTCACGCATCTTCCTATCACGCTCCAGTGCAGGAAGTAAAGTGGGCACATTGTCTTTGTACCGGGATCCAGCAGGGTGGCCACCCAGTAGTCAGCACACGTTAAAATGTGGGCAACTCTGCTGTCGCTGCGCAGGCACTGCAGCATGTAATCGCTCATGTGTGCCAGGCTCCCCAGAGGTAAGGACAAGCTGTCCTCTGTGGGAGGCGTATCGTCATCGTCCACCGCATCCCCCCAGCCACGCACTAGTGATGGGCCTGAGCTGTGTGGGCTGCCACCCTGCTGTGAACCTGCTTCATCCTCGTCCTCCTCCACCTCCTCCTCATCCTCCTCGTCCTCCATTAGAGTGCCTTGGCTGGCGACTTGTGAACCTGCCCTCTGCTGCTTCAAAAACCTCCTCTGAGCTACTTCTAACAGACTGGCCTGAAAGTCTTAGAAACGAGCCCCTCCTCCTCCTCCTCCTCCTCCACCTGGGCCACCTCCTCTTCCATCATTGCCCTAAGCGCTTTCTCTAGGAGACATAGAATTGGTATTGTAACGCTGATAACAGTGTCATCGCCACTGGCCATTTTGGTGGAGTACTCAAAGCAGTGCAGCAGGGCACACAGGTCTCGCATGGAGGCCCAATCATTGGTGGTGAAGTGGTGCCGTCTCGCAGTACTGACTGACGCGAGCGTGCTGCAGCTGAAACTCCACTATGGCCTGCTGCTGCTCGCACAGCCTCTCCAGCATGTGCAAGGTGGAGTTCCACCGGGTGGGCACGCCGCATATGAGGCGGTGAGCGGGAAGGCCGAAGTTCCGCTGTAGCGCAGACAGGCGAGCAGCGGCAGGATGTGAACGCTCGGAAGCGCGCACAGACGGCCCGCACTTTATGCAGCAGCTCTGACATGTTGGGGTAGTGGTGAATGAACCTCTGCACCACCAAATTCAGCACATGCGCCAGGCAAGGGATGCGGCCAAACCGGCTAGTCCCAGAGCTGCCACGAGATTTCGCCCATTATCGCATACCACCAGGCCTGGCTTGAGGCCCACCGGCAGCAACCACTCGGTCCGTCTGTTGTTCAATACCCCGCCACAACTCCTGCGCGGTGTGGGGCCTGTCCCCCAAACATAAGAGTTTCAGAATGGCCTGCTGACGTTTACCCCGGGCTGTGCTGAAGTTGGTGGTGAAGGTGTGTGGCTGACAGGAGGAGCTGGTGGAAGCAGAGGAGGAGGAGAAAGCCGAGTAGGAGGAGGAGGCTACAGGAGGCAGAGAATGATGCCCTGCGATCCTAGGTGGCGGAAGGACGTGCGCCAAGGAACTTCTCCGCCTGGGGCCCAGCCGCCACTACATTCACCCAGTGTGCAGTTAGTGAGATATAGCGCCCTTGGTCAGTGCTTACTGGTCCACGTATCTGTGGTTAGGTGGACCTTGGCACAAATGGCGCTGCGCAGTGCACACTTGATTTTATCGGACACTTGCATGTGCAGGGAAGGCACGGCTGTCTTGGAGAAGTAGTGGCGGCTGGGAACCACATACTGGGGGACAGCCATGGCCATCAGCTGTTTGAAGCTGTCTGTGTCCACTCAGCCGGAATGACAGCATTTCAAAGGCCAGTAGTTTAGAAATGCTGGCATTCAGGCCAAGGGCCTGAGGGTGACTAGGTGGGAATTTGCGCTTCCTCTCAAAGGTTTGAGAGATGGAGAGCTGAACGCTGCTGTGTGAAATAGTGGAGACGCAAGGTGACGGTGGCGGTGGTGGTGGTGGTGTCGGTGGCACATCCTCTGTTTGCTGCTCCGGCAGGTGGCAACATTCCTCTCGAGGCGGAAGCCGAGGCAGCAGCGGTAGAGGGAGCAGGGGGAGCCTGAGCGGGTTCATTTTTTTTTGAGGTGTGCACTCCACTGCAGTTCATGCTTTGCATGTAGATGCCTGATCATGCAGGTGGTGCTCAGGTTAAGAACGCTAATGCCTCGCCTCAGGGTCTGATGGCACAGCGTGCAAAACCACTCTGGTCTTGTCCTCAGCACATTGTTTGAAGAAGTGCCATGCCAGGGAACTCCTTGAAGATGCCTTTGGGGTGCTGGGTCCCTGCTGGCACTGGCCAATAGCAGGCGAACTCGCGGACGGCGGGTGTTCTGCTTTTGCCCCCTGCTCCTCTCTTGGCTTCGCTGTTGTCTCGGTCTCACCACTGCCTCTTCCTCTGAACTATTTAAGTCAGCGGCACGACCTTCAGTCCATGTGGGGTCTAAGACCTCATCGTCCTCTGCATCGTCTTCCACCCAGTCTTCCTCCCTGACCTCCTCCTGTTCAGTCTGCACACTGCAATAAGACGCGGCAGTGGGCACCTGTGTTTCACATCATCAGACACTCGGTCACTCTGCTGTGGTGGTATTCCCATGTCCTCATCATCTGGATACATAAGTGGTTGTAAGGCCAGTGCATGGTATGTCTTCCACCGCTAGGGAAGGGCTAGGTGGACGCCCCTGGGAACCCCTGCCAGCAGAGTCTTCAAACAGAAGAAGAGACTGCTGCATAACTTGAGGCTCAGCCAGTTTCCCTGATATGCATGGGGGTGATGTGACAGACTGATGGGCTTGGTTTTCCGGTGCCACCTGTGCGCTCCGCAGAAGACTGGGCGGAAGACAATGTGGTGAACGTGCTGAAGCACTGTCGGCCACCCAATCGACTAATGCCTGTACCTGCTCAGGCCTTACCATCCTCATAACGGCATTGGGCCCCACCAAATATCGCTTGTAAATTCTAAGCCGGGCTACTTGAGGGAGTTGGTTCACTACTTTGTAGCGCCTGGAGGCCGACATGGCCACGTCCTTCTGCACAGAGGGGGAGCCTGAGCGGGTTCATTTTTTTGAGGTGTGCACTCCACTGCAGTTCATGCTTTGCATGTAGATGCCTGATCATGCAGGTGGTGCTCAGGTTAAGAACGCTAATGCCTCGCCTCAGGGTCTGATGGCACAGCGTGCAAACCACTCTGGTCTTGTCCTCAGCACATTGTTTGAAGAAGTGCCATGCCAGGAACTCCTTGAAGATGCCTTTGGGGTGCTGGGTCCCTGTTGGCACTGGCCAATAGCAGGCGAACTCTGGACGGCGGGTGTTCTGCTTTTGCCCCCTGCTCCCTCTTTGGCTTCGCTGTTGTCTCGGTCTCACCACTGCCTCTTCCTCTGAACTATTTAAGTCAGCGGCACGACCTTCAGTCCATGTGGGGTCTAAGACCTCATCGTCCTCTGCATCGTCTTCCACCCAGTCTTCCTCCCTGACCTCCTCCTGTTCAGTCTGCACACTGCAATAAGACGCGGCAGTGGGCACCTGTGTTTCGTCATCATCAGACACTCGGTCACTCTGCTGTGGTGGTATTCCCATGTCCTCATCATCTGGATACATAAGTGGTTGTGCGTCAGTGCATGGTATGTCTTCCACCGCTAGGGAAGGGCTAGGTGGACGCCCTGGGAACCCCTGCCAGCAGAGTCTTCAAACAGAAGAAGAGACTGCTGCATAACTTGAGGCTCGGACAGTTTCCCTGATATGCATGGGGGTGATGTGACAGACTGATGGGCTTGGTTTTCCGGTGCCACCTGTGCGCTTTCCGCAGAAGACTGGGCGGAAGACAATGTGGTGAACGTGCTGGAAGCACTGTCGGCCACCCAATCGACTAATGCCTGTACTCTGCTCAGGCCTTACCATCCTCATAACGGCATTGGGCCCCACCAAATATCGCTGTAAATTCTGCCGGCTACTTGAGGGAGTTGGTTCACTACTTTGTGCGCCTGAGGCCGAATGGCCACGTCCTCTGCCAGCAACAGAGACTCCATGGACCCCACCACGACCGCGTCCTCGTCCCTTAATAGAATGTTTTCTCATTGTTGCGATTCAACTCGCACCACAATAAAATATATTATTTTTTAGCCCCAAAATTCCCACACTGGAAGATATAATTCCTTTTTACGCTATAAATTACAAGAGGACTGCTGCAAAGGAACCAAAATGACAACACTGGACACTATAATGCCTTTTTCTGGTATTAATTACAAGAGGACTGCTGCAAATTGGACACCGGAATTTTTAAAATGCTACTTATGTTAAATGAATTCCCACAGTGGGAGAAGTATTTCCGTTTTACAGGAGTAACAACGTGCGGCCTACTATTTCGGGTGTCAACAACACCAGATTGATTAAATTGGCCTTTTTGGAACCAATATGACAACACTGGACACTATAATGCCTTTTTCTGGTATTAATTACAAGAAGACTGCTGCAAATTGGACACCAGTATTTTTTGAAATGCTACTTATGTTAAATGAATTCCCACAGTGGAGAACTATTTCCTTTTACAGGAGTAACAACGTGCGGCGTACTATTTCGGGTGTCACCAACACCAGATTGATTAAATTGGCCTTTTGGAACCAAAATGACAACACTGGACACTATAATGCCTTTTTCTGGTATTAATTACAAGAGGACTGCTGCAAATTGGACACCAGAATTTTTGAAATGCTACTTATGTTAAATGAATTCCCACAGTGGGAGAAGTATTTCCTTTTACAGGAGTAACAACGTGCGGCCTACTATTTCGGGTGTCACCAACACCAGATTGATTAAATTGGCCTTTTTGAAACCAAAATGACAACACTGGACACTATAATGCCTTTTTCTGGTATTAATTACAAGAAGACTGCTGCAAATTGGACACCAGAATTTTTAAAATGCTACTTATGTTAAATGAATTCCCACAGTGGGAGAACTATTTCCTTTTACAGGAGTAACAACGTAGCGGCGTACTATTTCGGGTGTCACCAACACCAGATTGATTAAATTGGCCTTTTGAAACCAAAATGACAACACTGGACACTATAATGCCTTTTTCTGGTATTAATTACAAGAAGACTGCTGCAAATTGGACACCAGAATTTTTTAAATGCTACTTATGTTAAATGAATTCCCACAGTGGGAGAACTATTTCCTTTCAAAGGAGTAACAACGTGCGGCGTACTATTTCGGGTGTCACCAACACCAGATTGATTAAATTGGCCTTTTGAAACCAAAATGACAACACTGGACACTATAATGCCTTTTTCTGGTATTAATTACAAGAAGACTGCTGCAAATTGGACACCAGAATTTTTTAAATGCTACTTATGTTAAATGAATTCCCACAGTGGGAGAACTATTTCCTTTCAAAGGAGTAACAACGTGCGGCGTACTATTTCGGGTGTCACCAACACCAGATTGATTAAATTGGCCTTTTGAAACCAAAATGACAACACTGGACACTATAATGCCTTTTTCTGGTATTAATTACAAGAGGACTGCTGCTGGTATTTCAGAACACCGGAATTTTTAAAATGCTCGCTTTGGTACATAAATTGCCCACACTGGGAGAATTATTGCCTAAACCTTTTACAGTATTATTTACTGAAGGAGTGCTTCTTCTGGTCTAACACCAGAATTATGTTTGTTACAGGGAAAGATTTTTTTAATTTATATTTCTGGCAAAAAATAAAAATTAATTTCTGGCTGACAGTATTGGACCTGGCTGTAGTGACACTGGCTAGCCTAGCTGGAACAGCACATTCATGGGATTTGCTATCCAAGTGGGTTACTTTCAGTTTCACCACTGATATATTAAATATATTGGCAGTTGGTAGGGGTGACACAAGCACAGCCAAACCCCTGATGTAGTATATCTATGAAAAAATCGACTATTACATGAGATTAATGGACGCTGTGGCAGCTTTTGCTGTAGCACCACAAGTCCCAAAATGGCCGCCGCCTATCAGCCCAGTAACATGTGCCAGAAAATGGTCTGCCCAGCCAGAAAAAAATTGACTTTGACTGAGCAGCTGAATCGCTGTTGTTCTGTGTCACAGGAGTAGATTTTTCAATTCTTTGGAGCTTTTCTTTGGACTCTGTGGCAGCTTGAGCTGGCCCACCACAGGTCCCAAAATGGCCGCGCCGGTCAGCCCAGTTACATGTGTCGGTAAAAATCGATCTGGCCAGTGTAAAAAAATAAACTTTCAGTGAACAGCTCAGCTGAGTTGTTCTGATGCACAGGTTTAGATCATTCACTTCTTCTCAGGTTTTTTTCCTCGATTATTCCCCTGCCTATCTCGCCCTCACAGCAGCTGCATCTATCCCTGTTCTATTCACATCGGGAGTGAGCACGTCCCGACGTGCGCACAAGCTTATAAAGAGGCAGAGTCACATGCTGAACTTGGCCAATCACAGCCTTGCCAATAGTAGGCATGGCTGCGATGGCATCTTAGGGCAAGTAGTATGATGCATGTTGATTGGCTGCTTTGCAGCCTTTCAAAATGCGCCACAAAAAATGACGAACTACAAAACCGAACCCGAATTTTTATGAAAATGTTCGGGTTCGGGTCGTGTCACGAACAACCCAAAATTCTGTATAGACCGGAACTATTCTCGAAATGTGCGCTCAACCAACAGTCAACAACACTAGTGCTATTCGTATCCCACTCTTAAGTTTTAATCGCATTCGATTTTAACTTATGCTTTTTTGACAGGCATCGCATTCTATTTGATGCCTGGCAAAAAAATAAAAAATGCATAAGTTAACATCGAATGCGATTAGAACTTAATAGTGGGATACGAGCAGCACTGGCGTGCTGGAACAGCACGCACACGATTATTCGAATTTTGTATTATCGCGATACAAAACCAAACAGTAAAGTTAAAATCGAATGCAATTAGAACGTGTAGTGTGATGCGATTTATTTGAGTTCTAAGAATCGCATTGCGATTTCAACTTAATTCTCAGAACCGACAGTACATTCTACTGGAGGAGGCGTTCCCATGGTGATCGGTAGCTTAAAGTTGTAATCGCAATGCGATTTCAGCTTTAAGCCTGTACTATTCTGCTATATAGTACTTTCAAAATGCGCCGAGAGAACATGCCGAACTCCGAACTCGAACCCGAACTTTTTTGAAAATGTCCGGGTTCGGGTCCGTGTCACGGACACCCCAAAGTTCGGTACGAACCCGAACTATTCTCGAACTGTTCGCTCAACACTAGTGGTAATCCTAGATAATGAGATATATAAAAATCAAATTTTAAATATGTTGAGTGACCAAAATACCTATCCTAAGTTGGATTATAACCCCCTCCTACATTGTCAGAAAATACTTTACGATATCCTAGAAAAAGGGTATTCTCTAGGTATTCTGTCTAAAATGGAAAACTGAATTTATGTATGTTGAGCATGCAATTACACCTGTGTTTCATGCGCTCCCTAATGTTCATAAACCAGGCATCCCCCCTCCGTTACGTCCGATTGTGGCAGGTATCGGCTCCTATTCCGAAAATTTGTCGGAGTGGGCTGATTCCCTGCTACAACCACTTGTACCTTTAATACCAGGATATCTGAGGGACACAGGCACAGTATTAGAAAACATTTTCTCCTTTGACTGGCATGTGAATTTTATGTGGGTGACAGCAGATATTACTGCGCTATATACTAATATTTCACATCAGTCAGCCATTATAGCCCTGAAGTGGTTTTTAGAGTGTTACAGTAATTACACTCCAGAGTTGCAGGATTTTTATGTCTATGTATAGACTTTTGATGAGACATAATTTTTTATGTTTAACAAAAGATATTATCTCCAGCAATCTGGAATCCCCATGAGGCGTAAATATTCACCATCGATCGCAAATATATATATGGTGTGGTGGGAAAGTAGGTTCCTCTTTTCTGAAAACAACCCTTACAAAGAGTGTTTCAAATGGTATGGTCGATTTATCGATGACATGCTGTTGGTGTGGCAGGGGAGAATGAAAGAATTGTACAATGTATAGAATATTTAAATAACTGTACTACATCTATTAAACTAACTTATGCCAGTGACGCGGACAAAATTGTTTTCTTGGATCTGTTCCTGGAAGTGGATAAGGGCAGAAATAAGGTGGTTACATATACCCACAGGAAGCCCACATCTGGTAATACTGTTCTTTCTGCCTCTTCCTGCCACCCACCAGATGTTATAAACAACATTCCAAAGGGAAAAATGGTAAGAGCGAAACGGAATTGCTCTACCGAGGAGTTGTTTGAAAGAGAAGCCCAGATAATTTCAGCCAGATTAAAAGTGAGAGGCTATACTAAGGCTAGTATTATTGGGGGTACAAATTTTGCTAGATCTAAGGATAGGGAAACCCTAATTTTTTCTAAACGGAATGACAAAAAGAAGGAGATTAATAACAAAAGCAGAAACAGAAGAAATAAAAACCACAATAAAAATTGCAATAAGAATGAAACGGATAATGACAAACCTATCACTTTTATTACTAATTATAGCAGGAACTATTTTAGGATATGTAGAATTATACGGAAACATCTTCGGGTTTTGAATTTCAACGAGGAGTGGAAAAATATAGTCTCTGCAGGGATAAGATGTGTAACTAAAAGAGCCCCCACGGTGGGACAGAGAATAAGTTCAAGTTTATTTGTGGAAAAAATCCCTAAAATATGTACCTGGCCTAAAACCTATGGAAATTATAAATGTGGTAGCAGAAAATGTATCTGCTGTCAATACATGTCCATTTCAAAGGAGGTTACATCTATGGCTAATGGAAAAAGGCATGTTTTGAAACAATACATTAATTGTGGTACAGACTATGTGGTGTATGTTATAACATGTAATACATGTAGGCTGCAATACGTAGGCTGTACCACTAATGAATTAAAGGTAAGAACAAGGAAACATTTGAGTGATGTCCCTCATGTTATGTATCGGAATGTCTCAGTGGCAACACTGCACTTTGCCACTGTTCACAAGGGCGATGTCTCCGCGTTTTCTGTGCAAGGTATAGAAGTGGTATCGGCACCGATTAGAGGAGGGGATCGAAAACAGAAGCTTCTCAGTTGAGGAACATATTGGATGTTTGTTTTGGAAACATGCATACCGAGAGGTTTTATATAGAAAACATGATTTAATATTGCAGTACTTGTAGATTTTGTGAAGATGTTTTCTCGAGTATGTGGATTTAAGTTTTCGTCTCCACCTCTCCCCGTCACTCTCTACATGTGCCCTGCTGAGATTCTCACCTAACTCAGGAACACCTGAGTTTTGGGTGTGGTTTCCAGTGAAGCAAAGGGGGAGGAGTATACCCCATGTTGTATAAAAGTATTGTCTTGATGAAGGGCTCAATACTATAGCCCAAAATGCGTCACAGTCACATTTTGTCTCTCCATGTGATGTATGTTGGATCTTAAACTTTGCAAGCCTAATAAAGAACTATCCATTTTTTATGAAAGAAGCTGGAATTGACCTTTTGTTTTTGGATTACATTAACCACATCAGCCCCCCTAGCTTAAACACCCTTAATTACCAGACCACTTTTTACAATTCTGCACTACAGTACTTTCACGGTTTATGCTCAGTCATACAACTTACCACCCAAATGAATTTTACCTTCTTTTCTTCTCACTAATAGAGCTTTCATTTGGTGGTATTTCATTGTTGCTGACATTTTTACTTTTTTTGCTATTAATAAAAATGTAATGACATTTTTGCAAAAAATTGACATTTTTCGCTTTCTGTTGTAAATTTTTTTTCAAAAAAATACATTTCTATATACAATTTTTCTCTAAATTTATTGATGTCTTTGATAAAAAAAAATGCAATTAGTGTATATTTATTGGTTTGGGTAAAAGTTATAGCGTTTACAAACTATAGTGCAAAAAGTGAATTTCTGCATTTTGAAGCAGCTCTGACTTTCTGAGCACCTGTCATGTTTCTTCAGGTGCTAGAATGTCAGGATAGTATAAATACCCCCCAAATGACACCATTTTAGAAAGAAGACACCCCAAAGTATTCGCGGAGGGGCATGGTGAGTTCATGTATCATTTCATTTTTTTTCACAAGTTAGCGGAACATGACACTTTCTGAGGAAAAAAAAAATAATAAAGTTTCCATTTCTGCTAACTTCTGGCAAAAAAATAAAAAATCTTCCACGGACTCACTATGCCCCTCAGTGAATACCTTGGGGTGTCTACTTTCCGAAATGGGGTCATTTGTTGGGTGTGTTTACTGTTCTGGAATTTTGGGCGGGGCTAAATTGTGAGCAGCCCTGTAAAGCCTAAAGGTACTCATTGGACTTTTGGCCCCTTACCCACCTAGGCTGCAAAAAAGTGGCACACATGTGGTATCGCCATACTCAGAAGAAGTAGGGCAATGTGTTTTGGGGTGTATTTTTACATATACCCATGCTGGGTGAGAGAAATATCTCTGTAAACTGACAACTTTGTATAAAAAAAATTAAAAAGTTGTCATTTACAGAGATATTTCTCACACCCAGCATGGGTATATGTAAAAATGCACCCCAAAACACATTGCCCTACTTCTCCTGAGTGCGGCGATACCACATGAGTGACACTTTTTTGCAGTCAAGATGCGCAAGGGGGCCCAAATTCCAATGAGTACCTTTAGGATTTCACAGGGCATTTTTACGCATTTGGATTCCAGACTTCTTCACATGCTTTAGAGACCCCTAAAATGCCAGGGCAGTATAAATACCCCACAAGTGACCCCATTTTAGAAAGTAGACACCCCAAGGTATTTCGTGAGGGGTATGGTGAGTTCATGTAAAATTTCATTTTTTGTCACAAGTTAGTGGAATATGAGACTTTGTAAGAAAAAAAAACAATTTCCGCGAACTTGTGCAAAAAAAAAAAAATCTTCTATGAACTCGCCATGCCCCTCACGGAATACCCTAGGGTGTCTTATTTCTAAGTCAGTTTCTCTCACTCAGCATGGGTATATGTAAAAATATACCCCAAAACACATTGCCCTACTTCTCCTGAGTACGGCGATACCACATGAGTGACACTTTTTTGCAGCCTAGGTGCGCAAAGGGGCCCAAATTCCAATGAGTACCTTTTAGGAGGGCATTTTTACGCATTTGGATTCCAGACTTCTTCTCACACTTTAGGGCCCCTAAAATGCCAGGGCAGTATAAATACCCCACATGTGACCCCATTTTGGAAAGAAGACACCCCAAGGTATTCAGTGAGGGGTATGGTGAGTTCATAGAAGATTATTTTTTTGGCACAAGTTAGCGGAAATTGACTTTTTTTTTCTCACAAAGTCTCCCTTTCCGCTAACTTGTGGTGATTGGTGCACTTACATATGTTTCCTCTGGTGGTCCCAAGCAAATGGGACCACCAGAGGAGCAGACAGCAGGTATATCAGACGCTGTTAACAAAACAGCGTCTGATATGCACTGCCAGCGCATGATCAGCGCTGGCAGGCTGTAGTTAAACTTTCTGCCGATGCGCCGCTCACAGGAAATCTTGCATCTCGCGTAATGACGCGCCGACGCGTCAACGAGTAGTAACTGGATCGCCGCGATCACGCGTATCTGCGTGCGGCAGTCCAAAGGTGGTTAAGCGGCTGGGTTCAAGCCCTATCTTCTGTGCTTCAGAAAGGTCACCAGAGGTGAGAGCTGCACTTCCTTTTTCTATGTATACTATATACTTAACACCATGCATGAGCATCATACTATACAATGCATGTATATAGATCCACACACTCTGCCCTACTGTTATATTATTCCTTTCCCCTCATGTCCTCCTATCTTGACAGTGCTGGACCCTAAACATATATATATATATATATATATATATATATATATACATATATATAATTTATCTTATGTCTCATCACTTTGTCTACCCATATACCGATGTATGCTGTTTTTATATCCTTGAAGATCCCTTAATAAAGGTCATTTCGACCAAAACGCTGGGATTAATCATGTGGCCCTTCATTACGTTACGTTGTCTGGATAACGAATGAATACAGAATGATGTATCTGCATGTTGTATATTAAAAGCATCACTTAAAAAGAAATGTTGGTGTGCCATAGAATTTTCTACTGATAAGGACTGACACTTTGTCCTCTATGAACACCCAACACTAACAAGGGTGTGCAGATCTCATCTCCTTCCTATGTTGAGTCCAGTGACCAGTATGAGAAAGTGTGAGAGCGATAACACCAAATTTAACACATCTGTATATATATATATTATATATATATATATATGTATATCAACTGTACAGCACTCCTAAGGATAAAGTGAAATAATTACCTCCTCTTACCATTTCATTCTAGTCTCAGTGGAGAGCTCATTATGCAGTTCTTTTCCATGCTGTTGGGGGTTAAAGGACCCATGATGATGACTTTGTGCAGTTCCTTTACTAGATGTACAGGACCTGTGTTGATGTTTGTCCTGGAAGATGCTCTTTTTCTAACCTGGGAATTATACCATCCTTTGTGCAGTTCCTTACACAAATGTACAGGAACTGTGATAACATTATAACAGGTCCTTTAGCTTTCACTGATGCTAGGATACTATACCGGAGCTGGACAGTAATGAATGTAATTAGGGGCAGGCCCTTTGCTTCTATGGGCCCCTTTTCCCCAGGGTTCCATACAAGCTGGCGTGGTCTGCTTCTGTTGTAGGCATGCCACTATAAAGAGCGTTAGAACATTTTATTTCAATTAACATGCATTCAGACATGCCCATTCACTTGAGACAATAACTAATCAATTGTCCACTTTTATAACATAAACATTATTGATTTTTCATACTGTTGTAAAGGACAGCAATACATTAAAATCTGTTATTAAAAGCTATCAATATAATGTCATTAGATACGTTACAAACAATATATTAAACATTTATCATTGAGGAAAAATCAATATCACTTCTTAAATATAATTCATAAATACATATTAGTCTGTCTGTTGAATTTCCAGATAGAAAAATAACCCATTGTCTCTAAGTCATTCAAGATTTTTAACATGTAATCTATCATAGTCAAACTAAACCATCTTGACTAACTGGGGGTTTACCTAACCGTAATGGATATATAGGGGCTTCTGGTTCATTTGCTAAAAGGGTTAATGCAATGGTCCATTGATAAAGGATTAATATTATGGTTCACTGTTAAAACTGTTAAAATGTTTACTGTGATGTTAACTATGCACTATGTATTTTAAAAGGAAATGCACAGTCCATTCTTTCACTTTTTTCAGATGTTATTATTAGTGATGGACGAACATCGGCCGGACGCTCAGCTAAACACGCATTCAAAATGAAATGTCCGCTGATCTGCGCTGCTCACGCTTGGGCCCCATTCACTTTAATGGCAGGCTGAAAAACCTTCAGGTACATACTTGCAAACCACCAAATACTTACTAGAAGTGCACAATCGTCCCAACAACATGGACAGAGACATACCAGAGGGGGATCAATGGCAAAATTCCCACAAAATATGTATTTTAATCAGGGGCCATTTTTATGCGTATTAAAGGGAAACCTCAAAAATGTGCCTGCTGGAGCCTATAGAAAATTTATTTTAGGCCAGGGGAGTACGGGCCCCAAATATTAGACAGAAAAAGAACAAGTGATTATGTGGCTGGAGTGTATATTAGGCGGTCAGTGGATAACATAATTTTACTGTAGGTGAGTCAGTCAGGCCTCAAAACATTAGGCATTCATCGGACAGAAAAGAAACAAGCGTATTATGTGGCTGGAGATATATTTTTAACTCAGTTTATTAGAAGTAAGCAGCACAGGTATGGTATACATGTTACATAATGTCTGCCCAGGCAGGGACTGAAAGAAAAAGAAGTAGAATGACACCGTCTCATGGATCATAATACAAATGCAGTATCGCTAGTACAATAGAGCAGTGTAACGCAATCATTACGATAAGACTGGTGTATATGAGAGATATATATGACATCTAGCACACCATTTCAGCCGGAGAGGGTTAGGAAAGGTGAGTCGATGTAATAGGCCTGGTCATCAGCCGCTGAGTCCATATGTGATGCATGTAGGGTCAAAAGGGAAGAGCACCATTCCCCCATACCTTGTAAAATGTCTGAGGACACCCCCTATGTTTGAAGACAAAGTTCTCCATGGAGACTGCTTTGATTTACAAGGCCCCCATCCAGCGTAAGCTATGGCCTTTCTGGCAAAGAATAAAGTCTCTCCTAGAAAGATTCTGTGATAGTGTGGTTGAGCGAACTCCAACTGTATACACCGGGTTCGTACTGACTCTTGAGGTGTTCAGACATGTGGACCCAACCCAACATTTATGTAAAAGTTCAGGTCTGGGTTCGTGTTAGAGATTTCTATGGCGCATTTTAAAAGCCTGCAAGCAGCCAATCAACAAGTCATCACTACATACATTAGCTCACAAGAGAGGCCAACACAGCCATGCCTACTATTGGCATGGCTGTGATTGGCCATAGTGCAGCATGTGACCCAGCCTCTATTTAAGCTGGAGTCACTCTAGCGCCACACGTCACTCTGCTCTGATTAGTGTGGCGAAAGGATGCAGCTGCTGTGATAGGTCAAGATTAGGCAGGGAAAACTCTCAGCAAAAACACCTAATGAAGTGATCGATCTACAGCTGTAAATCATTCAACTTCTGCAGTTAATTGCTCACTGGTTTTTAGGCTGCCCAGAGCGTTTTTTCTGTCACTCTTTCTGGGGTGATCAGTGCGGGCCATTTTGTGTGCTGTGGTGGTGCCACCAAGTCCATCAATCCATCGATAGTAGTTTTTTTTTTTTTGCTATATCCTACATCAGGGCTTACGGTGCTTATTGTCACCCCTAGAAACTCAGGATAGAAATTTCTATATTTTATTGAGGGGTGAAATTCGATTGCCAAAATAGCAATCCCTTAAATCTGGTGTTCCAGCTGTGACTAGCCAAGTGTAATACTGTCTGCTGTCTGGCAAAGGATATATTTTTTCTGGGGTGAAATTCAATTGCCAAAATAGCAATACCTAAATCTAGTGGTTTCTGCTTTGGCTGGCCAAGTTTAATAGTTTCCGGCAAAGGATAGATTTAGTTCTGGGGTAAAATTCAATTGCCAAAATAGCAATACCGTGAATCAGTGGTTTCAGCTGTGGCTGGCCAAGTTTAATAGTGTCCGACAAAGGATAGATTTTGATTCTGGGGTTAAATTCAACTGCCAAAATAGCAATCGCTAAATATGGTGTGTCCAGCTGTGGCTGGCCAAGTGTTATTACTGCGTCCGGCAAAGGATAAATATTTTTCTGGGGTGAAATTCAATTGCCAAAATAGCAATCCTGCTAAAATCTAGTGTTACAAGCTGTGGCTGGCCAAGTTTAATAGTGTCCGGCAAAGGATAGATGGTTCTGGGCTGAAATTCAATCAGCTAAAACATGGCACTACCGTGAATCTGGTGCCCACGAAGCTGGCTGGCCAAGTTTAATAGTGTCCGGCACAGGAGAGATAATGTTCTGTAAGTGAAAGTCAACTGCCAAAATAGCAATACTCTTAAATCTGGTGTTCCAGCAGTGGCTGGCCAAGTTTACTAGCGTCCGTCATAGTGATAGATTATTGTTCTGGCTGGGGAAGTTCAGTTAGCAAAAATAGCAATACCTAGATCTGTGTTCCAGCAGGCGTACAAGCTTCTACTAGTGTCCGGCAAAGGATCGATTTTTACCTGGGGTGAAATTCAATTGCCAAAATTGCAATCCCGTACCTTGTGTTCCAGCGGCTGGTTGCTACTACTGTCCGCAATAGATATGTTTTTTCTGGTGAAATTCAATTGCCAAAAATAGCAATACCATAAATTCGGTGTTTGAGCTGTGGCTTGCCAAGTATTAATAGTGTCCGGCAAAGGATACATTTTTTCTGGGTGAAATTCACTAAGCCAAAATAACAATATCGTAAATCTGGTGTTCCAGCCGAGGCTGGCCACTGCTTCACAGTGTCCTGCAAAGGATAGATTTTTTTCTGGGGTGAAAGTCAACTGCCAAAATAGCAACCTCCAATCTGGTGTTCCAGCTGTGGCTGGCCAAGTTTAATAGTGTCCGGCAAAGGATATATTTTGTAC
>JAKVIS010002468.1:0-22652 GCA_033119425.1 Bufotes viridis | reverse complement strand
GAGTAAGCAATATTAACGTCATTAGCTGCCAGAATCAGTTTAAAATCTGAAGTGTTAGATACGGATCTGTGTATAAAGTAATTAGAAATGTTTTTTTTACTTACCAGTAGTAGATTTGCTTAGATACCTTGATAGCAGCAGTTTGTGCTGCAGTCATGGCATATAAAATGAAAATCATTGCATGATGGCTTCTTATTAATAATGAAAGACGTCCAAATTTGTTATTTTAATTCAGAGATTGCAGATTATGTTAATTTTTACACTTAATGTTAGTCTGAGATCCCCTCATTCGTAACAGTGTTTTTATGATCGGTGAGGAGATTGGAAGAGGTGTGGCTGGCTATCAAGGGGAAAGATGAGGAGGCCAGTTTTTTTCTAATTATAATATACACATATCTATACTACTTTTATTTTACTTTGTATAAGTAAAATTTGTGACTATTAAGTAGTGTGCTTTTCTGTAATATTTAATTATCTAGAGACATAGAGTCTAAGAAGTAGGAGTATGAGATGGGAGGCTTAGAAGGTAGTGGAAGAGACAAAGGGTTAAGGAGGAGAGGACGTAATAGGTGGATGAAAAAAAGAGGAGTTGGAGGCTGAGTAGGAGAATGAAGGGGGAGGTATTTGAGGCTGAGGTGAAAGATAAGAAAAGAAGGATTTAGAAACTAAGAAGAGGGTGGAGGTACATAAAGTAGAATAAGAGAGGACAGTATTCAATGATTATTTGTTTTGGAACTCAGTGGGCGGTATTTATCAACATTGGTGTTCCTATACACCAATCTTGATCTCCCTGTGCTCTGGATTAAGATGTTCCTAATTTCTTAAGAGGCAGATGCCTTTAATAAATCTGGTGCACCTCTGGCACTCTGTGCGGCAGAAATTAAAGTCTATGCCACCTAGGGGCTGGAATAGACTTGAGGAAAAACTTACTCCAGTTTCCGGCGTATTTTATAGTAAACTCAGAGGGTTGCAATGGGCCCTGCCCTCTCTCTCTAAGGGCCTCTTGTTTCTCACCATTTAAAAAATATTGGTGGGAAGCTTTAAAAGTCACAAGTTATTGCATGAATATGACGAGCACCATCACTTGTGACTTCTTACCGCCGCTGTAGTGTTGTAAGTACTTTGATAAATGCCCTTCAATGACTTTTTAGTCTTAGTTTAGGAATTAAGGAGTAAGTAAGCAATATTGCGTCATTAGTTGCCAGAATCAGTTTAAAATCTGAAGTGTTAGATACGGATCTGTGTATAAAGTAATTAGAAATGTTTTTTTTTTTTTACTTACCAGTAATAGATTTACTTAGATACCTTGATAGCAGCAGTTTGTGCTGCAGTCATGGCATATAAAATGAAAGTCATTGCATGATGGCTTCTTATTAATAATGAAAGACGTCCAAATTTGTTATTTTAATTCAGAGATTACAGATTATCTTAATTTTTACACTTAATGTTAGTCTGAGATCCCCTCATTCGTAACAGTGTTTTTATGATCGGTGAGGAGATTGGGAGAGGTGTGGCTGGCTATCAAGGGGAAAGATGAGGAGGCCAGTTTTTTTTCTAATTATAATATACACATATCTATGCTACTTTTATTTTACTTTGTATAAGTAAAGTTTGTGACTATTAACTAGTGTGCTTTTCTGTTATATTTAAATACCTAGAGACATAGAGTCTAAGAAGTAGGAGTATGAGATGGGAGGCTTAGAAGGTAGTGGAAGAGACAAAGGGTTAAGGAGGAGAGGACGTAATAGGTGGATGAAAAAAGAGGAGTTGGAGGCTGAGTAGGAGAATGAAGAGGGAGGTAATTGAGGCTGAGGTGAAAGATAAGAAAGAAGGATTTAGAAACTAAGAAGGGGGTGGAGGTATATAAACTAGAATAGGAGAAGACAGTATTCAATGATTATTTGTTTTGGAACTCAGTGGGCGGCATTTATCAACATTGGTGTTCCCATACACCAATCTTGATCTCCCTGTGCTCTGGATTAAGATGTTCCTAATTTCTTAAGAGGCAGATGCCTTTTAATAAATCTGGTGCACCTCTGGCACTCTGTGCGGCAGAAATTAAAGTCTATGCCACCTAGGGGCTGGAATAGACTTGAGGAAAAACTTACTCCAGTTTCCGGCGTATTTTATAGTAAACTCAGAGGGTTGCAATGGGCCCTGCCCTCTCTCTCTAAGGGCCTCTTGTTTCTCACCATTTAAAAAATATTGGTGGGAAGCTTTAAAAGTCACAAGTTATTGCATGAATATGGCGAGCACCATCACTTGTGACTTCTTACCGCCGCTGTAGTGTTGTAAGTACTTTGATAAATGCCCTTCAATGACTTTTTAGTCTTAGTTTAGGCATTAAGGAGTAAGTAAGCAATATTAAGCGTCATTAGCTGCCAGAATCAGTTTAAAATCTGAAGTGTTAGATACGGATCTGTGTATAAAGTAATTAGAAATGTTTTTTTTTTACTTACCAGTAATAGATTTACTTAGATACCTTGATAGCAGCAGTTTGTGCTGCAGTCATGGCATATAAAATGAAAGTCATTGCATGATGGCTTCTTATTAATAATGAAAGACGTCCAAATTTGTTATTTTAATTCAGAGATTGCAGATTATGTTAATTTTTACACTTAATGTTAGTCTGAGATCCCCTCATTCGTAACAGTGTTTTTATGATCGGTGAGGAGATTGGGAGAGGTGTGGCTGGCTATCAAGGGGAAAGATGAGGAGGCCAGTTTTTTTTCTAATTATAATATACACATATCTATGCTACTTTTATTTTACTTTGTATAAGTAAAGTTTGTGACTATTAAGTAGTGTGCTTTTCTGTTATATTTAATTACCTAGAGACATAGAGTCTAAGAAGTAGGAGTATGAGATGGGAGGCTTAGAAGGTAGTGGAAGAGACAAAGGGTTAAGGAGGAGAGGACGTAATAGGTGGATGAAAAAGAGGAGTTGGAGGCTGAGTAGGAGAATGAAGGGGGAGGTATTTGAGGCTGAGGTGAAAGATAAGAAAGAAGGATTTAGAAACTAAGAAGGGGGTGGAGGTACATAAAGTAGAATAAGAGAGGACAGTATTCAATGATTATTTGTTTTGGAACTCAGTGGGCGGCATTTATCAACATTGGTGTTCCCATACACCAATCTTGATCTCCCTGTGCTCTGGATTAAGATGTTCCTAATTTCTTAAGAGGCAGATGCCTTTTTAATAAATCTGGTGCACCTCTGGCACTCTGTGCGGCAGAAATTAAAGTCTATGCCACCTAGGGGCTGGAATAGACTTGAGGAAAAACTTACTCCAGTTTCCGGCGTATTTTATAGTAAACTCAGAGGATTGCAATGGGCCCTGCCCTCTCTCTCTAAGGGCCTCTTGTTTCTCACCATTTAAAAAATATTGGTGGGAAGCTTTAAAAGTCACAAGTTATTGCATGAATATGACGAGCATTATCACTTGTGACTTCTTACCGCCGCTGTAGTGTTGTAAGTACTTTGATAAATGCCCTTCAATGACTTTTTAGTCTTAGTTTAGGCATTAAGGAGTAAGTAAGCAATATTGCGTCATTAGCTGCCAGAATCAGTTTAAAATCTGAAGTGTTAGATACGGATCTGTGTATAAAGTAATTAGAAATGTGTTGTTTTTTTTTTACTTACCAGTAATAGATTTACTTAGATACCTTGATAGCAGCAGTTTGTGCTGCAGTCATGGCATATAAAATGAAAGTCATTGCATGATGGCTTCTTATTAATAATGAAAGACGTCCAAATTTGTTATTTTAATTCAGAGATTGCAGATTATGTTAATTTTTACACTTAATGTTAGTCTGAGATCCCCTCATTCGTAACAGTGTTTTTATGATCGGTGAGGAGATTGGGAGAGGTGTGGCTGGCTATCAAGGGGAAAGATGAGGAGGCCAGTTTTTTTTCTAATTATAATATACACATATCTATGCTACTTTTATTTTACTTTGTATAAGTAAAATTTGTGACTATTAAGTAGTGTGCTTTTCTGTAATATTTAATTATCTAGAGACATAGAGTCTAAGAAGTAGGAGTATGAGATGGGAGGCTTAGAAGGTAGTGGAAGAGACAAAGGGTTAAGGAGGAGAGGACGTAATAGATGGATGAAAAAGAGGAGTTGGAGGCTGAGTAGGAGAATGAAGGGGAGGTATTTGAGGCTGAGGTGAAAGATAAGAAAGAAGGATTTAGAAACTAAGAAGAGGGTGGAGGTACATAAAGTAGAATAAGAGAGGACAGTATTCAATGATTATTTGTTTTGGAACTCAGTGGGCGGCATTTATCAACATTGGTGTTCCCATACACCAATCTTGATCTCCCTGTGCTCTGGATTAAGATGTTCCTAATTTCTTAAGAGGCAGATGCCTTTTTAATAAATCTGGTGCACCTCTGGCACTCTGTGCGGCAGAAATTAAAGTCTATGCCACCTAGGGGCTGGAATAGACTTGAGGAAAAACTTACTCCAGTTTCCGGCGTATTTTATAGTAAACTCAGAGGGTTGCAATTGGCCCTGCCCTCTCTCTCTAAGGGCCTCTTGTTTCTCACCATTTAAAAAATATTGGTGGGAAGCTTTAAAAGTCACAAGTTATTGCATGAATATGACGAGCACCATCACTTGTGACTTCTTACCGCCACTGTAGTGTTGTAAGTACTTTGATAAATGCCCTTCAATGACTTTTTAGTCTTAGTTTAGGCATTAAGGAGTAAGTAAGCAATATTGCGTCATTAGCTGCCAGAATCAGTTTAAAATCTGAAGTGTTAGATACGGATCTGTGTATAAACTAATTAGAAATGGTTTTTTTTTTTACTTACCAGTAATAGATTTACTTAGATACCTTGATAGCAGCAGTTTGTGCTGCAGTCATGGCATATAAAATGAAAGTCATTGCATGATGGCTTCTTATTAATAATGAAAGACGTCCAAATTTGTTATTTTAATTCAGAGATTGCAGATTATGTTAATTTTTACACTTAATGTTAGTCTGAGATCCCCTCATTCGTAACAGTGTTTTTATGATCGGTGAGGAGATTGGGAGAGGTGTGGCTGGCTATCAAGGGGAAAGATGAGGAGGCCAGTTTTTTTCTAATTATAATATACACATATCTATGCTACTTTTATTTTACTTTGTATAAGTAAAGTTTGTGACTATTAACTAGTGTGCTTTTCTGTTATATTTAAATACCTAGAAACATAGAGTCTAAGAAGTAGGAGTATGAGATGGGAGGCTTAGAAGGTAGTGGAAGAGACAAAGGGTTAAGGAGGAGAGGACGTAATAGGTGGATGAAAAAGAGGAGTTGGAGGCTGAGTAGGAGAATGAAGAGGGAGGTAATTGAGGCTGAGGTGAAAGATAAGAAAGAAGGATTTAGAAACTAAGAAGGGGTGGAGGTATATAAACTAGAATAGGAGAAGACAGTATTCAATGATTATTTGTTTTGGAACTCAGTGGGCGGCATTTATCAACATTGGTGTTCCCATACACCAATCTTGATCTCCCTGTGCTCTGGATTAAGATGTTCCTAATTTCTTAAGAGGCAGATGCCTTTTAATAAATCTGGTGCACCTCTGGCACTCTGTGCGGCAGAAATTAAAGTCTATGCCACCTAGGGGCTGGAATAGACTTGAGGAAAAACTTACTCCAGTTTCCGGCGTATTTTATAGTAAACTCAGAGGGTTGCAATGGGCCCTGCCCTCTCTCTCTAAGGGCCTCTTGTTTCTCACCATTTAAAAAATATTGGTGGGAAGTTTTAAAAGTCACAAGTTATTGCATGAATATGGCGAGCACCATCACTTGTGACTTCTTACCGCTGCTGTAGTGTTGTAAGTACTTTGATAAATGCCCCTCAATGACTTTTTAGTCTTAGTTTAGGTATTAAGGAGTAAGTAAGCAATATTAAGCGCCATTAGCTGCCAGAATCAGTTTAAAATCTGAAGTGTTAGATACGGATCTGTGTATAAAGTAATTAGAAATGTTTTTTTTTTTACTTACCAGTAATAGATTTACTTAGATACCTTGATAGCAGCAGTTTGTGCTGCAGTCATGGCATATAAAATGAAAGTCATTGCATGATGGCTTCTTATTAATAATGAAAGACGTCCAAATTTGTTATTTTAATTCAGAGATTGCAGATTATGTTAATTTTTACACTTAATGTTAGTCTGAGATCCCCTCATTCGTAACAGTGTTTTTATGATCGGTGAGGAGATTGGGAGAGGTGTGGCTGGCTATCAAGGGGAAAGATGAGGAGGCCAGTTTTTTTTCTAATTATAATATACACATATCTATGCTACTTTTATTTTACTTTGTATAAGTAAAGTTTGTGACTATTAAGTAGTGTGCTTTTCTGTTATATTTAATTACCTAGAGACATAGAGTCTAAGAAGTAGGAGTATGAGATGGGAGGCTTAGAAGGTAGTGGAAGAGACAAAGGGTTAAGGAGGAGAGGACGTAATAGGTGGATGAAAAAGAGGAGTTGGAGGCTGAGTAGGAGAATGAAGGGGGAGGTATTTGAGGCTGAGGTGAAAGATAAGAAAAAGGATTTAGAAACTAAGAAGGGGGTGGAGGTACATAAAGTAGAATAAGAGAGGACAGTATTCAATGATTATTTGTTTTGGAACTCAGTGGGCGGCATTTATCAACATTGGTGTTCCCATACACCAATCTTGATCTCCCTGTGCTCTGGATTAAGATGTTCCTAATTTCTTAAGAGGCAGATGCCTTTTAATAAATCTGGTGCACCTCTGGCACTCTGTGCGGCAGAAATTAAAGTCTATGCCACCTAGGGGCTGGAATAGACTTGAGGAAAAACTTACTCCAGTTTCCGGCGTATTTTATAGTAAACTCAGAGGGTTGCAATGGGCCCTGCCCTCTCTCTCTAAGGGCCTCTTGTTTCTCACCATTTAAAAAATATTGGTGGGAAGCTTTAAAAGTCACAAGTTATTGCATGAATATGACGAGCATTATCACTTGTGACTTCTTACCGCTGTAGTGTTGTAAGTACTTTGATAAATGCCCTTCAATGACTTTTTAGTCTTAGTTTAGGCATTAAGGAGTAAGTAAGCAATATTGCGTCATTAGCTGCCAGAATCAGTTTAAAATCTGAAGTGTTAGATACGGATCTGTGTATAAAGTAATTAGAAATGTTTCTTTTTTTACTTACCAGTATTAGATTTACTTAGATACCTTGATAGCAGCAGTTTGTGCTGCAGTCATGGCATATAAAATGAAAGTCATTGCATGATGGTTTCTTATTAATAATGAAAGACTTCCAAATTTGTTATTTTAATTCAGAGATTGCAGATTATGTTAATTTTTACACTTAATGTTAGTCTGAGATCCCTCATTCGTAACAGTGTTTTTAATGATCGGTGAGGAGATTGGAAGAGGTGTGGCTGGCTATCAAGGGGAAAGATGAGGAGGCCAGTTTTTTTTCTAATTATAATATACACATATCTATGCTACTTTTATTTTACTTTGTATAAGTAAAATTTGTGACTATTAAGTAGTGTGCTTTTCTGTAATATTTAATTATCTAGAGACATAGAGTCTAAGAAGTAGGAGTATGAGATGGGAGGCTTAGAAGGTAGTGGAAGAGACAAAGGGTTAAGGAGGAAAGGACGTAATAGATGGATGAAAAAAGAGGAGTTGGAGGCTGAGTAGGAGAATGAAGGGGGAGGTATTTGAGGCTGAGGTGAAAGATAAGAAAGAAGGATTTAGAAACTAAGAAGAGGGTGGAGGTACATAAAGTAGAATAAGAGAGGACAGTATTCAATGATTATTTGTTTTGGAACTCAGTGGGCGGCATTTATCAACATTGGTGTTCCCATACACCAATCTTGATCTCCTGTGCTCTGGATTAAGATGTTCCTAATTTCTTAAGAGGCAGATGCCTTTTTAATAAATCTGGTGCACCTCTGGCACTCTGTGCGGTAGAAATTAAAGTCTATGCCACCTAGGGGCTGGAATAGACTTGAGGAAAAACTTACTCCAGTTTCCGGCGTATTTTATAGTAAACTCAGAGGGTTGCAATGGGCCCTGCCTCTCTCTCTAAGGGCCTCTTGTTTCTCACCATTTAAAAATATTGGTGGGAAGCTTTAAAAGTCACAAGTTATTGCATGAATATGACGAGCACCATCACTTGTGACTTCTTACCGCCGCTGTAGTGTTGTAAGTACTTTGATAAATGCCCTTCAATGACTTTTTAGTCTTAGTTTAGGCATTAAGGAGTAAGTAAGCAACATTAAGCGTCATTAGCTGCCAGAATCAGTTTAAAATCTGAAGTGTTAGATACGGATCTGTGTATAAACTAATTAGAAATGGTTTTTTTTTTTACTTACCAGTAATAGATTTACTTAGATACCTTGATAGCAGCAGTTTGTGCTGCAGTCATGGCATATAAAATGAAAGTCATTGCATGATGGCTTCTTATTAATAATGAAAGACGTCCAAATTTGTTATTTTAATTCAGAGATTGCAGATTATGTTAATTTTTACACTTAATGTTAGTCTGAGATCCCCTCATTCGTAACAGTGTTTTTATGATCGGTGAGGAGATTGGGAGAGGTGTGGCTGGCTATCAAGGGGAAAGATGAGGAGGCCAGTTTTTTTCTAATTATAATATACACATATCTATGCTACTTTTATTTTACTTTGTATAAGTAAAGTTTGTGACTATTAACTAGTGTGCTTTTCTGTTATATTTAAATACCTAGAGACATAGAGTCTAAGAAGTAGGAGTATGAGATGGGAGGCTTAGAAGGTAGTGGAAGAGACAAAGGGTTAAGGAGGAGAGGACGTAATAGGTGGATGAAAAAGAGGAGTTGGAGGCTGAGTAGGAGAATGAAGAGGGAGGTAATTGAGGCTGAGGTGAAAGATAAGAAAGAAGGATTTAGAAACTAAGAAGGGGGTGGAGGTATATAAACTAGAATAGGAGAAGACAGTATTCAATGATTATTTGTTTTGGAACTCAGTGGGCGGCATTTATCAACATTGGTGTTCTCATACACCAATCTTGATCTCCCTGTGCTCTGGATTAAGATGTTCCTAATTTCTTAAGAGGCAGATGCCTTTTTAATAAATCTGGTGCACCTCTGGCACTCTGTGCGGCAGAAATTAAAGTCTATGCCACCTAGGGGCTGGAATAGACTTGAGGAAAAACTTACCCAGTTTCTGGCGTATTTTATAGTAAACTCAGAGGGCTGCAATGGGCCCTGCCCTCTCTCTCTAAGGGCCTCTTGTTTCTCACCATTTAAAAATATTGGTGGGAAGCTTTAAAAGTCACAAGTTATTGCATGAATATGGCGAGCACCATCACTTGTGACTTCTTACCGCCGCTGTAGTGTTGTGAGTACTTTGATAAATGCCCTTCAATGACTTTTTAGTCTTAGTTTAGGCATTAAGGAGTAAGTAAGCAATATTGCGTCATTAGCTGCCAGAATCAGTTTAAAATCTGAAGTGTTAGATACGGATCTGTGTATAAAGTAATTAGAAATGTTTTTTTTTTTACTTACCAGTAATAGATTTACTTAGATACCTTGATAGCAGCAGTTTGTGCTGCAGTCATGGCATATAAATGAAAGTCATTGCATGATGGCTTCTTATTAATAATGAAAGACGTCCAAATTTGTTATTTTAATTCAGAGATTGCAGATTATGTTAATTTTTACACTTAATGTTAGTCTGAGATCCCCTCATTCGTAACAGTGTTTTTATGATCGGTGAGGAGATTGGGAGAGGTGTGGCTGGCTATCAAGGGGAAAGATGAGGAGGCCAGTTTTTTTTCTAATTATAATATACACATATCTATGCTACTTTTATTTTACTTTGTATAAGTAAAGTTTGTGACTATTAAGTAGTGTGCTTTTCTGTTATATTTAATTACCTAGAGACATAGAGTCTAAGAAGTAGGAGTATGAGATGGGAGGCTTAGAAGGTAGTGGAAGAGACAAAGGGTTAAGGAGGAGAGGACGTAATAGGTGGATGAAAAAAGAGGAGTTGGAGGCTGAGTAGGAGAATGAAGGGGGAGGTATTTGAGGCTGAGGTGAAAGATAAGAAAGAAGGATTTAGAAACTAAGAAGAGGGTGGAGGTACATAAAGTAGAATAAGAGAGGACAGTATTCAATGATTATTTGTTTTGGAACTCAGTGGGCGGCATTTATCAACATTGGTGTTCCCATACACCAATCTTGGATCTCCCTGTGCTCTGGATTAAGATGTTCCTAATTTCTTAAGAGGCAGATGCCTTTTTAATAAATCTGGTGCACCTCTGGCACTCTGTGCAGTAGAAATTAAAGTCTATGCCACCTAGGGGCTGGAATAGACTTGAGGAAAAACTTACTCCAGTTTCCGGCGTATTTTATAGTAAACTCAGAGGGTTGCAATGGGCCCTGCCCTCTCTCTAAGGGCCTCTTTGTTTCTCACCATTTAAAAATATTGGTGGGAAGTTTTAAAAGTCACAAGTTATTGCATGAATATGGCGAGCACCATCACTTGTGACTTCTACCGCTGCTGTAGTGTTGTAAGTACTTTGATAAATGCCCTCAATGACTTTTTAGTCTTAGTTTAGGTATTAAGGAGTAAGTAAGCAATATTAGCGTCATTAGCTGCCAGAATCAGTTTAAAATCTGGAAGTGTTAGATACGGATCTGTGTATAAAGTAATTAGAAATGTTTTTTTTTACTTACCAGTAATAGATTTACTTAGATACCTTGATAGCAGCAGTTTGTGCTGCAGTCATGGCATATAAAATGAAAGTCATTGCATGATGGCTTTTATTAATAATGAAAGACGCCCAAATTTGTTATTTTAATTCAGAGATTGCAGATTATGTTAATTTTTACACTTAATGTTAGTCTGAGATCCCCTCATTCGTAACAGTGTTTTTATGATCGGTGAGGAGATTGGGAGAGGTGTGGCTGGCTATCAAGGGGAAAGATGAGGAGGCCAGTTTTTTTCTAATTATAATATACACATATCTATGCTACTTTTTATTTTACTTTGTATAAGTAAAGTTTGTGACTATTAACTAGTGTGCTTTTCTGTTATATTTAATTACCTAGAGACATAGAGTCTAAGAAGTAGGAGTATGAGATGGGAGGCTTAGAAGGTAGTGGAAGAGACAAAGGGTTAAGGAGGAGAGGACGTAATAGGTGGATGAAAAAGAGGAGTTGGAGGCTGAGTAGGAGAATGAAGGGGGAGGTATTTGAGGCTGAGGTGAAAGATAAGAAAGAAGGATTTAGAAACTAAGAAGAGGGTGGAGGTACATAAAGTAGAATAAGAGAGGACAGTATTCAATGATTATTTGTTTTGGAACTCAGTGGGCGGCATTTATCAACATTGGTGTTCCCATACACCAATCTTGGATCTCCCTGTGCTCTGGATTAAGATGTTCCTAATTTCTTAAGAGGCAGATGCCTTTTTAATAAATCTGGTGCACCTCTGGCACTCTGTGCGGCAGAAATTAAAGTCTATGCCACCTAGGGGCTGGAATAGACTTGAGGAAAAACTTACTCCAGTTTCCGGCGTATTTTATAGTAAACTCAGAGGGTTGCAATGGGCCCTGCCCTCTCTCTCTAAGGGCCTCTTGTTTCTCACCATTTAAAAAATATTGGTGGGAAGTTTTAAAAGTCACAAGTTATTGCATGAATATGGCGAGCACCATCACTTGTGACTTCTTACCGCTGCTGTAGTGTTGTAAGTACTTTGATAAATGCCCTCAATGACTTTTTAGTCTTAGTTTAGGTATTAAGGAGTAAGTAAGCAATATTAAGCGCCATTAGCTGCCAGAATCAGTTTAAAATCTGAAGTGTTAGATACGGATCTGTGTATAAAGTAATTAGAAATGTTTTTTTTTTACTTACCAGTAATAGATTTACTTAGATACCTTGATAGCAGCAGTTTGTGCTGCAGTCATGGCATATAAATGAAAGTCATTGCATGATGGCTTCTTATTAATAATGAACGAAGTCCAAATTTGTGATTTTAATTAAGAGATTGCAGATTATGTTAATTTTTACACTTAATGTAAGTCTGAGATCCCCTCATGCGTAACAGTGTTTTTAAGGATCGGTGAGGAGATTGGGAGAGGTGTGGCTGGCTATCAAGGGGAAAGATGAGGAGGCCAGTTTTTTTTCTAATTATAATATACACATATCTATGCTACTTTTATTTTACTTTGTATAAGTAAAGTTTGTGACTATTAAGTAGTGTGCTTTTCTGTAATATTTAATTACCTAGAGACATAGAGTCTAAGAAGTAGGAGTATGAGATGGGAGGCTTAGAAGGTAGTGGAAGAGACAAAGGGTTAAGGAGGAGAGGACGTAATAGATGGATGAAAAAAGAGGAGTTGGAGGCTGAGTAGGAGAATGAAGGGGGAGGTATTTGAGGCTGAGGTGAAAGATAAGAAAGAAGGATTTAGAAACTAAGAAGAGGGTGGAGGTACATAAAGTAGAATAAGAGAGGACAGTATTCAATGATTATTTGTTTTGGAACTCAGTGGGCGGCATTTATCAACATTGGTGTTCCCATACACCAATCTTGATCTCCCTGTGCTCTGGATTAAGATGTTCCTAATTTCTTAAGAGGCAGATGCCTTTTTAATAAATCTGGTGCACCTCTGGCACTCTGTGCGGTAGAAATTAAAGTCTATGCCACCTAGGGGCTGGAATAGACTTGAGGAAAAACTTACTCCAGTTTCCGGCGTATTTTATAGTAAACTCAGAGGGTTGCAATGGGCCCTGCCCTCTCTCTCTAAGGGCCTCTTGTTTCTCACCATTTAAAAATATTGGTGGGAAGTTTTAAAAGTCACAAGTTATTGCATGAATATGGCGAGCACCATCACTTGTGACTTCTTACCGCTGCTGTAGTGTTGTAAGTACTTTGATAAATGCCCTCAATGACTTTTTAGTCTTAGTTTAGGTATTAAGGAGTAAGTAAGCAATATTAAGGCCATTAGCTGCCAGAATCAGTTTAAAATCTGAAGTGTTAGATACGGATCTGTGTATAAAGTAATTAGAAATGTTTTTTTTTTTACTTACCAGTAATAGATTTACTTAGATACCTTGATAGCAGCAGTTTGTGCTGCAGTCATGGCATATAAAATGAAAGTCATTGCATGATGGCTTCTTATTAATAATGAACGAAGTCCAAATTTGTGATTTTAATTAAGAGATTGCAGATTATGTTAATTTTTACACTTAATGTAAGTCTGAGATCCCCTCATGCGTAACAGTGTTTTTATGATCGGTGAGGAGATTGGGAGAGGTGTGGCTGGCTATCAAGGGGAAAGATGAGGAGGCCAGTTTTTTTCTAATTATAATATACACATATCTATGCTACTTTTATTTTACTTTGTATAAGTAAAGTTTGTGACTATTAAGTAGTGTGCTTTTCTGTAATATTTAATTATCTAGAGACATAGAGTCTAAGAAGTAGGAGTATGAGATGGGAGGCTTAGAAGGTAGTGGAAGAGACAAAGGGTTAAGGAGGAGAGGACGTAATAGATGGATGAAAAAGAGGAGTTGGAGGCTGAGTAGGAGAATGAAGGGGGAGGTATTTGAGGCTGAGGTGAAAGATAAGAAAGAAGGATTTAGAAACTAAGAAGAGGGTGGAGGTACATAAAGTAGAATAAGAGAGGACAGTATTCAATGATTATTTGTTTTGGAACTCAGTGGGCGGCATTTATCAACATTGGTGTTCCCATACACCAATCTTGATCTCCCTGTGCTCTGGATTAAGATGTTCCTAATTTCTTAAGAGGCAGATGCCTTTTTAATAAATCTGGTGCACCTCTGGCACTCTGTGCGGTAGAAATTAAAGTCTATGCCACCTAGGGGCTGGAATAGACTTGAGGAAAACTTACTCCAGTTTCCGGCGTATTTTATAGTAAACTCAGAGGGTTGCAATGGGCCCTGCCCTCTCTCTCTAAGGGCCTCTTGTTTCTCACCATTTAAAAAATATTGGTGGGAAGTTTTAAAAGTCACAAGTTATTGCATGAATATGACGAGCACCATCACTTGTGACTTCTTACCGCCGCTGTAGTGTTGTAAGTACTTTGATAAATGCCCTTCAATGACTTTTTAGTCTTAGTTTAGGCATTAAGGAGTAAGTAAGCAATATTAAGCGTCATTAGCTGCCAGAATCAGTTTAAAATCTGAAGTGTTAGATACGGATCTGTGTATAAAGTAATTAGAAATGTTTTTTTTTTACTTACCAGTAATAGATTTACTTAGATACCTTGATAGCAGCAGTTTGTGCTGCAGTCATGGCATATAAAATGAAAGTCATTGCATGATGGCTTCTTATTAATAATGAAAGACGTCCAAATTTGTTATTTTAATTCAGAGATTGCAGATTATGTTAATTTTTACACTTAATGTTAGTCTGAGATCCCCTCATTCGTAACAGTGTTTTTATGATCGGTGAGGAGATTGGGAGAGGTGTGGCTGGCTATCAAGGGGAAAGATGAGGAGGCCAGTTTTTTTCTAATTATAATATACACATATCTATGCTACTTTTATTTTACTTTGTATAAGTAAAGTTTGTGACTATTAAGTAGTGTGCTTTTCTGTTATATTTAATTACCTAGAGACATAGAGTCTAAGAAGTAGGAGTATGAGATGGGAGGCTTAGAAGGTAGTGGAAGAGACAAAGGGTTAAGGAGGAGAGGACGTAATAGATGGATGAAAAAAGAGGAGTTGGAGGCTGAGTAGGAGAATGAAGGGGGAGGTATTTGAGGCTGAGGTGAAAGATAAGAAAGAAGGATTTAGAAACTAAGAAGAGGGTGGAGGTACATAAAGTAGAATAAGAGAGGACAGTATTCAATGATTATTTGTTTTGGAACTCAGTGGGCGGCATTTATCAACATTGGTGTTCCCATACACCAATCTTGATCTCCCTGTGCTCTGGATTAAGATGTTCCTAATTTCTTAAGAGGCAGATGCCTTTTTAATAAATCTGGTGCACCTCTGGCACTCTGTGCGGTAGAAATTAAAGTCTATGCCACCTAGGGGCTGGAATAGACTTGAGGAAAACTTACTCCAGTTTCCGGCGTATTTTATAGTAAACTCAGAGGGTTGCAATGGGCCCTGCCTCTCTCTCTAAGGGCCTCTTGTTTCTCACCATTTAAAAAATATTGGTGGGAAGTTTTAAAAGTCACAAGTTATTGCATGAATATGGCGAGCACCATCACTTGTGACTTCTTACCGCTGCTGTAGTGTTGTAAGTACTTTGATAAATGCCCTCAATGACTTTTTAGTCTTAGTTTAGGTATTAAGGAGTAAGTAAGCAATATTAAGGCCATTAGCTGCCAGAATCAGTTTAAAATCTGAAGTGTTAGATACGGATCTGTGTATAAAGTAATTAGAAATGTTTTTTTTTTACTTACCAGTAATAGATTTACTTAGATACCTTGATAGCAGCAGTTTGTGCTGCAGTCATGGCATATAAAATGAAAGTCATTGCATGATGGCTTCTTATTAATAATGAAAGACGTCCAAATTTGTGATTTTAATTCAGAGATTGCAGATTATGTTAATTTTTACACTTAATGTAAGTCTGAGATCCCCTCATGCGTAACAGTGTTTTTATGATCGGTGAGGAGATTGGGAGAGGTGTGGCTGGCTATCAAGGGGAAAGATGAGGAGGCCAGTTTTTTTTCTAATTATAATATACACATATCTATGCTACTTTTATTTTACTTTGTATAAGTAAAGTTTGTGACTATTAAGTAGTGTGCTTTTCTGTAATATTTAATTATCTAGAGACATAGAGTCTAAGAAGTAGGAGTATGAGATGGGAGGCTTAGAAGGTAGTGGAAGAGACAAAGGGTTAAGGAGGAGAGGACGTAATAGATGGATGAAAAAGAGGAGTTGGAGGCTGAGTAGGAGAATGAAGGGGGAGGTATTTGAGGCTGAGGTGAAAGATAAGAAAGAAGGATTTAGAAACTAAGAAGAGGGTGGAGGTACATAAAGTAGAATAAGAGAGGACAGTATTCAATGATTATTTGTTTTGGAACTCAGTGGGCGGCATTTATCAACATTGGTGTTCCCATACACCAATCTTGGATCTCCCTGTGCTCTGGATTAAGATGTTCCTAATTTCTTAAGAGGCAGATGCCTTTTTAATAAATCTGGTGCACCTCTGGCACTCTGTGCGGTAGAAATTAAAGTCTATGCCACCTAGGGGCTGGAATAGACTTGAGGAAAAACTTACTCCAGTTTCCGGCGTATTTTATAGTAAACTCAGAGGGTTGCAATGGGCCCTGCCCTCTCTCTAAGGGCCTCTTGTTTCTCACCATTTAAAAATATTGGTGGGAAGTTTTAAAAGTCACAAGTTATTGCATGAATATGGCGAGCACCATCACTTGTGACTTCTTACCGCTGCTGTAGTGTTGTAAGTACTTTGATAAATGCCCTCAATGACTTTTTAGTCTTAGTTTAGGTATTAAGGAGTAAGTAAGCAATATTAAGGCCATTAGCTGCCAGAATCAGTTTAAAATCTGAAGTGTTAGATACGGATCTGTGTATAAAGTAATTAGAAATGTTTTTTTTTTACTTACCAGTAATAGATTTACTTAGATACCTTGATAGCAGCAGTTTGTGCTGCAGTCATGGCATATAAAATGAAAGTCATTGCATGATGGCTTCTTATTAATAATGAACGAAGTCCAAATTTGTGATTTTAATTAAGAGATTGCAGATTATGTTAATTTTTACACTTAATGTAAGTCTGAGATCCCTCATGCGTAACAGTGTTTTTATGATCGGTGAGGAGATTGGGAGAGGTGTGGCTGGCTATCAAGGGGAAAGATGAGGAGGCCAGTTTTTTTCTAATTATAATATACACATATCTATGCTACTTTTATTTTACTTTGTATAAGTAAAGTTTGTGACTATTAAGTAGTGTGCTTTTCTGTAATATTTAATTATCTAGAGACATAGAGTCTAAGAAGTAGGAGTATGAGATGGGAGGCTTAGAAGGTAGTGGAAGAGACAAAGGGTTAAGGAGGAGAGGACGTAATAGATGGATGAAAAAAGAGGAGTTGGAGGCTGAGTAGGAGAATGAAGGGGGAGGTATTTGAGGCTGAGGTGAAAGATAAGAAAGAAGGATTTAGAAACTAAGAAGGGGGTGGAGGTACATAAAGTAGAATAAGAGAGGACAGTATTCAATGATTATTTGTTTTGGAACTCAGTGGGCGGCATTTATCAACATTGGTGTTCCCATACACCAATCTTGATCTCCCTGTGCTCTGGATTAAGATGTTCCTAATTTCTTAAGAGGCAGATGCCTTTTAATAAATCTGGTGCACCTCTGGCACTCTGTGCGGTAGAAATTAAAGTCTATGCCACCTAGGGGCTGGAATAGACTTGAGGAAAAACTTACTCCAGTTTCCGGCGTATTTTATAGTAAACTCAGAGGGTTGCAATGGGCCCTGCCCTCTCTCTAAGGGCCTCTTGTTTCTCACCATTTAAAAAATATTGGTGGGAAGTTTTAAAAGTCACAAGTTATTGCATGAATATGGCGAGCACCATCACTTGTGACTTCTTACCGCTGCTGTAGTGTTGTAAGTACTTTGATAAATGCCCTCAATGACTTTTTAGTCTTAGTTTAGGTATTAAGGAGTAAGTAAGCAATATTAAGGCCATTAGCTGCCAGAATCAGTTTAAAATCTGAAGTGTTAGATACGGATCTGTGTATAAAGTAATTAGAAATGTTTTTTTTTTACTTACCAGTAATAGATTTACTTAGATACCTTGATAGCAGCAGTTTGTGCTGCAGTCATGGCATATAAAATGAAAGTCATTGCATGATGGCTTCTTATTAATAATGAACGAAGTCCAAATTTGTGATTTTAATTAAGAGATTGCAGATTATGTTAATTTTTACACTTAATGTAAGTCTGAGATCCCTCATGCGTAACAGTGTTTTTAATGATCGGTGAGGAGATTGGGAGAGGTGTGGCTGGCTATCAAGGGGAAAGATGAGGAGGCCAGTTTTTTTTCTAATTATAATATACACATATCTATGCTACTTTTATTTTACTTTGTATAAGTAAAGTTTGTGACTATTAAGTAGTGTGCTTTTCTGTAATATTTAATTATCTAGAGACATAGAGTCTAAGAAATAGGAGTATGAGATGGGAGGCTTAGAAGGTAGTGGAAGAGACAAAGGGTTAAGGAGGAGAGGACGTAATAGATGGATGAAAAAAGAGGAGTTGGAGGCTGAGTAGGAGAATGAAGGGGGAGGTATTTGAGGCTGAGGTGAAAGATAAGAAAGAAGGATTTAGAAACTAAGAAGAGGGTGGAGGTACATAAAGTAGAATAAGAGAGGACAGTATTCAATGATTATTTGTTTTGGAACTCAGTGGGCGGCATTTATCAACATTGGTGTTCCCATACACCAATCTTGATCTCCCTGTGCTCTGGATTAAGATGTTCCTAATTTCTTAAGAGGCAGATGCCTTTTTAATAAATCTGGTGCACCTCTGGCACTCTGTGCGGTAGAAATTAAAGTCTATGCCACCTAGGGGCTGGAATAGACTTGAGGAAAAACTTACTCCAGTTTCCGGCGTATTTTATAGTAAACTCAGAGGGTTGCAATGGGCCCTGCCCTCTCTCTCTAAGGGCCTCTTGTTTCTCACCATTTAAAAAATATTGGTGGGAAGTTTTAAAAGTCACAAGTTATTGCATGAATATGGCGAGCACCATCACTTGTGACTTCTTACCGCTGCTGTAGTGTTGTAAGTACTTTGATAAATGCCCTCAATGACTTTTTAGTCTTAGTTTAGGTATTAAGGAGTAAGTAAGCAATATTAAGCGCCATTAGCTGCCAGAATCAGTTTAAAATCTGAAGTGTTAGATACGGATCTGTGTATAAAGTAATTAGAAATGTTTTTTTTTTACTTACCAGTAATAGATTTACTTAGATACCTTGATAGCAGCAGTTTGTGCTGCAGTCATGGCATATAAATGAAAGTCATTGCATGATGGCTTTTATTAATAATGAACGAAGTCCAAATTTGTGATTTTAATTAAGAGATTGCAGATTATGTTAATTTTTACACTTAATGTAAGTCTGAGATCCCCTCATGCGTAACAGTGTTTTTAATGATCGGTGAGGAGATTGGGAGAGGTGTGGCTGGCTATCAAGGGGAAAGATGAGGAGGCCAGTTTTTTTTCTAATTATAATATACACATATCTATGCTACTTTTATTTTACTTTGTATAAGTAAAGTTTGTGACTATTAAGTAGTGTGCTTTTCTGTAATATTTAATTATCTAGAGACATAGAGTCTAAGAAGTAGGAGTATGAGATGGGAGGCTTAGAAGGTAGTGGAAGAGACAAAGGGTTAAGGAGGAGAGGACGTAATAGATGGATGAAAAAGAGGAGTTGGAGGCTGAGTAGGAGAATGAAGGGGGAGGTATTTGAGGCTGAGGTGAAAGATAAGAAAGAAGGATTTAGAAACTAAGAAGGGGGTGGAGGTACATAAAGTAGAATAAGAGAGGACAGTATTCAATGATTATTTGTTTTGGAACTCAGTGGGCGGCATTTATCAACATTGGTGTTCCCATACACCAATCTTGATCTCCCTGTGCTCTGGATTAAGATGTTCCTAATTTCTTAAGAGGCAGATGCCTTTTAATAAATCTGGTGCACCTCTGGCACTCTGTGCGGTAGAAATTAAAGTCTATGCCACCTAGGGGCTGGAATAGACTTGAGGAAAAACTTACTCCAGTTTCCGGCGTATTTTATAGTAAACTCAGAGGGTTGCAATGGGCCCTGCCTCTCTCTCTAAGGGCCTCTTGTTTCTCACCATTTAAAAATATTGGTGGGAAGCTTTAAAAGTCACAAGTTATTGCATGAATATGACGAGCACCATCACTTGTGACTTCTTACCGCCGCTGTAGTGTTGTAAGTACTTTGATAAATGCCCTTCAATGACTTTTTAGTCTTAGTTTAGGCATTAAGGAGTAAGTAAGCAATATTGCGTCATTAGCTGCCAGAATCAGTTTAAAATCTGAAGTGTTAGATACGGATCTGTGTATAAAGTAATTAGAAATTTTTTTTTTTTTTACTTACCAGTAATAGATTTACTTAGATACCTTGATAGCAGCAGTTTGTGCTGCAGTCATGGCATATAAAATGAAAGTCATTGCATGATGGCTTCTTATTAATAATGAACGAAGTCCAAATTTGTGATTTTAATTAAGAGATTGCAGATTATGTTAATTTTTACACTTAATGTAAGTCTGAGATCCCCTCATGCGTAACAGTGTTTTTATGATCGGTGAGGAGATTGGGAGAGGTGTGGCTGGCTATCAAGGGGAAAGATGAGGAGGCCAGTTTTTTTTCTAATTATAATATACACATATCTATGCTACTTTTATTTTACTTTGTATAAGTAAAGTTTGTGACTATTAAGTAGTGTGCTTTTCTGTAATATTTAATTATCTAGAGACATAGAGTCTAAGAAGTAGGAGTATGAGATGGGAGGCTTAGAAGGTAGTGGAAGAGACAAAGGGTTAAGGAGGAGAGGACGTAATAGATGGATGAAAAAGAGGAGTTGGAGGCTGAGTAGGAGAATGAAGGGGGAGGTATTTGAGGCTGAGGTGAAAGATAAGAAAGAAGGATTTAGAAACTAAGAAGAGGGTGGAGGTACATAAAGTAGAATAAGAGAGGACAGTATTCAATGATTATTTGTTTTGGAACTCAGTGGGCGGCATTTATCAACATTGGTGTTCCCATACACCAATCTTGATCTCCTGTGCTCTGGATTAAGATGTTCCTAATTTCTTAAGAGGCAGATGCCTTTTAATAAATCTGGTGCACCTCTGGCACTCTGTGCGGCAGAAATTAAAGTCTATGCCACCTAGGGGCTGGAATAGACTTGAGGAAAAACTTACTCCAGTTTCCGGCGTATTTTATAGTAAACTCAGAGGGTTGCAATGGGCCCTGCCCTCTCTCTAAGGGCCTCTTTGTTTCTCACCATTTAAAAAATATTGGTGGAAGTTTTAAAAGTCACAAGTTATTGCATGAATATGGCGAGCACCATCACTTGTGACTTCTTACCGCTGCTGTAGTGTTGTAAGTACTTTGATAAATGCCCTCAATGACTTTTTAGTCTTAGTTTAGGTATTAAGGAGTAAGTAAGCAATATTAGCGCCATTAGCTGCCAGAATCAGTTTAAAATCTGAAGTGTTAGATACGGATCTGTGTATAAAGTAATTAGAAATGTTTTTTTTTTTACTTACCAGTAATAGATTTACTTAGATACCTTGATAGCAGCAGTTTGTGCTGCAGTCATGGCATATAAAATGAAAGTCATTGCATGATGGCTTCTTATTAATAATGAACGAAGTCCAAATTTGTGATTTTAATTAAGAGATTGCAGATTATGTTAATTTTTACACTTAATGTAAGTCTGAGATCCCCTCATGCGTAACAGTGTTTTTATGGATCGGTGAGGAGATTGGGAGAGGTGTGGCTGGCTATCAAGGGGAAAGATGAGGAGGCCAGTTTTTTTCTAATTATAATATACACATATCTATGCTACTTTTATTTTACTTTTGTATAAGTAAAGTTTGTGACTATTAAGTAGTGTGCTTTTCTGTAATATTTAATTATCTAGAGACATAGAGTCTAAGAAATAGGAGTATGAGATGGGAGGCTTAGAAGGTAGTGGAAGAGACAAAGGGTTAAGGAGGAGAGGACGAATAGATGGATGAAAAAGAGGAGTTGGAGGCTGAGTAGGAGAATGAAGGGGGAGGTATTTGAGGCTGAGGTGAAAGATAAGAAAGAAGGATTTAGAAACTAAGAAGAGGGTGGAGGTACATAAAGTAGAATAAGAGAGGACAGTATTCAATGATTATTTGTTTTGGAACTCAGTGGGCGGTATTTATCAACATTGGTGTTCCCATACACCAATCTTGATCTCCTGTGCTCTGGATTAAGATGTTCCTAATTTCTTAAGAGGCAGATGCCTTTTTAATAAATCTGGTGCACCTCTGGCACTCTGTGCGGCAGAAATTAAAGTCTATGCCACCTAGGGGCTGGAATAGACTTGAGGAAAAACTTACTCCAGTTTCCGGCGCATTTTATAGTAAACTCAGAGGGTTGCAATGGGCCCTGCCCTCTCTCTAAGGGCCTCTTTGTTTCTCACCATTTAAAAATATTGGTGGGAAGTTTTAAGAGTCACAAGTTATTGCATGAATATGACGAGCACCATCACTTGTGACTTCTTACCGCTGCTGTAGTGTTGTAAGTACTTTGATAAATGCCCTCAATGACTTTTTAGTCTTAGTTTAGGTATTAAGGAGTAAGTAAGCACATTAAGCGCCATTAGCTGCCAGAATCAGTTTAAAATCTGAAGTGTTAGATACGGATCTGTGTATAAAGTAATTAGAAATGTTTTTTTTTTTACTTACCAGTAATAGATTTACTTAGATACCTTGATAGCAGCAGTTTGTGCTGCAGTCATGGCATATAAAATGAAAGTCATTGCATGATGGCTTCTTATTAATAATGAACGAAGTCCAAATTTGTGATTTTAATTAAGAGATTGCAGATTATGTTAATTTTTACACTTAATGTAAGTCTGAGATCCCCTCACGCAACAGTGCTTTTATGGATCGGTGAGTGAGATTGGGAGAGGTG